>SZWC01002373.1:195793-217758 GCA_023375785.1 Penium margaritaceum
CTTCCTTGTCTCTTCGTGGCACTATCGCCGTCTGTCTTGTTCTTCCGTCCACTCGTGCGGCCCCTGGCCTCTGGATCATTGATTCTGGGGCCACCCATCACATGACCTCGTGCCGCTCCTCTTTTGTCTCCCTCGGCCATGTTGGCTTGAGGGTGAGTGTGCACCCGAGAGGGTCCCTAGCAGTAGCTGGTTCACACCACCAACTGTTTTTGGAGAGAGTGAAACTGTGGAGGTAACTGGTTCCAAGGATGTTAGAAAACTGCTCAGAGAGTGAGGCAATAGTTTTGGCCTGAATTGACTGGGAATGAACACTTGATCAAGGCTCACAAGAAGTGGCATTTTCTAGCCACTGATCTAAGCTTTCTAGAACACCAAAGCATGCCAGATTTGGAGCTTCCTAGCAGATTCTATGGCTTCTAGAGTATCCCATGGTAGGGTGTCCTTTTTCCCACCTAGGAAGGCATCCCTTCCTTCCTCTAGAAGCTTCTACCCCTTCCTAGATTCCTTAGCTTACTTCTAGTAGGAGGGAAGGTATCCAGAAGACCAAGAGATCCCTAGATGCCTTGTAGGACAAGTCACCCGTTCTAGAAGGTGTGCCACCTTCCTGGACCCTCTCCTGGCCTTCTAGAAACTTAAAGAGGAACTCTAGAGGTTGAGCTAGCTTCCTGGCATCTGTTTTCCAACTCCCTTGAGGCAGGACAGAAATTCATCTTGTGGGACTTGAACCCGGGCCCTTGCCTCTATAGGTGGACACCATTAACCACTAAGCCTTTACGGCTTGTCTTTTTGGTGTTCCTTTTTGGAGTCACTCCAGCCATGGTGAGGAGCATCACTCCAATAGGCCCTGTTGGCTCTGTTCGCTCTGTTCGCAATAGATCCGGCCAGCTACTTCCTGTTCATGGCGTTGGTGTCATTAAGTTCGCTGGTCCTGGTGGCATCGTCTATCTTCCCGATGTGCTGTACGTCCCTGACCTTGAGGTCAGCCTGCTCTCTGTGACCAACCTTGACGATGAGGGAATGGACTTCTCATCCAGCCGCGGCCTTGCCTCGATCTCTCTCCGCTCATCGGGCCATGTTGTGCTACGTGGAGTGCGCTATGACCGCCTGTTTTGCATGCCGCTTTCCCTCCCATCGTCTTCCTCTGCCTCTACTCTTGTTCATGTGGCGCCCTCCTTGTCACCCGCCCATGTTGACCCCTTGCATCGTCGGCTTTGTCACATTCACACCGCTGCCATCCAGCGTCTTCTACGTCTTCAACCTGCTGTGGGCCTCGACTCGGCCACCTTTGTCTCTCCTTGCTCCTCGAGCTGTCTGGACTGTGCCCACCGGCAAGATGCACTAATCTCCATTCTTCACCTCTGAGTCCAGCTCCTCTCACCCTCTTGACCTTGTTCATGCTGACGTGATGGACCCTTTGTCCCATGCCTTTCTTGACGGTCTCGGTCGCTATGTTCTCTGCTTGACTGACGACTTCTTCCGGTACCGCTGGGTCTTTGCTCTCCGTCATAAAAGTGAGGTTACTAATGTGCTTAAAGTGTGGCTCCCTCATGCCGAGCGTGCGTGTCTTCGCTCCCTGCGTGTGTTTTGTAGTGATCAGGAGGGGGGGTGAGTTCATTGGTCGCACCTCCCGCTTCCTTGAGTTGCATGGTGTCCGCCTTGAATGCACGTTTCCTTACACTCCCCAGCAAAACGATGTGTCTGAATGCTAGAACCACAACCTTGCTGATGGCATGCGTGTCCTTCTTTCCGCCTCCGGTCAGCCCCCCCTGTTCGCCTTTGAGACTATGTCCTACATGACATGGGTTTGGAACAGGGTTCCTCATGGCCCTCTGCCCCACACGGTCACTCCTTTCGAACGCTGGACGGGTCGGTGCGCCGACCTGCGCCTTGCCCGTGTTTCGGGGTGTCTTGTTTCTGGCCTCCGGGCGACCAACGGGATGGCAAACTATCCCCTCGTGGTCACTTGTGTACATTCCTTGGTGTCTCTCCCTTCTCCAAAGCTTGGCACTTCTGGGATTCCTCGCGCAGTCGCGTCATTGAGTCCCGTGATGCATTGTTCTTTGAGCACTTGTTCGAGCGGGACGCACCTCGCTTTGTCGATTCCCTCTCTCCGCCCTATCGGGGTGGGGGTGCCATTTCTTCCCCACCTGGGATCTTCTCTCTCCCCTCTGTTCGTCCCTCGGTTCCCCCTCCACCCGGCACTGAACCGTCAGTGTCATCGGTCCTTTGTCTCTGTGCCTTTGTCCCCTGTGCCAGTCTCGTCGCCAGTGTCTTCTCCGCCTTTTACTCCCTTTGTCTCCTCTCCATCTCCTTCCGTTGCTCGGCACCCAGCCTCTTCGGCCGTTGCTGTGCAGCCAGCCTCGCTTGTTGTCACTGCACACCCCGCCTCTCCTACTCCCTCTCCAGTGGAATCCACTCCTACCCAGTCTGTTCTTCCTGTCTTATCCTACACATGTGGAGGTCGTCTCTGTGCCCTTCCCTCCCAGTCTCACCATGTCGTCTTTGGTGACCTTGGTCTCCGTGCACTTGGTCTTGTGACCTCTGGCCTGTCTGCCGGTGTTCCCGTCATTCACCCTAGCACTGCCCTTGGCTACACTCTTGTTGAACAAGAATTCCACTCCGCCCTCTTGTCGTCCGTCGATGGGTACATTGCCTCGTGCTTTGCCACTGCCGGTCTCTCTCCTCTTCCACCTGAACCCTTGATTGTGCAGGCAGAGCGTGCAGCTACTGACTCCCCTCTGTGGGAGCAGACCATGAAAGCTGAGCTTGATGCACTATCAGAGCACAGTGTGTACGAGCTCGTGGATCTACTCCCAGGCCGCAAAGCTGTCGCGGCCAAATGGGTGTATCGTCGCAAACTAAACCCATACAACACTATACAGCGGTACAAAGCGCGTCTCACGGCAAAAGGGTTCTCACAGATTCTTGGCGTTGATTTTGACGAGACATTCGCACCAGTTGGCCGCTACACCACTTCCAAGGTGTTACTCAGCCTAGTTGCTCAACACAAGTTGGAGCTGGAGTAAATGTATGTCAACAACGCCTTTCTGCATGGTAAGTTGGATGAGGAGATCTACGTGGTACAGCCGCCCGGTTTCTCGGATGGGACAAACTGTGTGTGGCGGCTACGTAAGGCTCTCTATGGGCTCAAGCAATCCCCACGCTACTGGAGCCAAGAGATCACGGCAACCCTGGAGAAAGGAGGCTTTAGGAGGAGTCTAGTGGACCCTGCTCTGTTTCTTAATCCCCCACTCCAAGCCGTTAGTTGCCATTCTGGTATATGTTGATGATCTTCTCATTGCATCTCCCGACACCTCCGCAATCTCTGCTGCTCAGTCTCTTCTACACGCAGCCTACAAGATGAAAGATTTGGGTCCGGCCCCTGTTTTCTTGGGCATGGAGCTCGAGCGGGACCGCACACGCCGCACTCTGCATGTGCACTAGGTTGCATACGTCTGCAGTCTGGGGGAGCACTTCATTCCACTTCTTACTGCCATTCCCACCGCCTCTTTTCCCATGACCCCCGCAGGACAGTCACTACTGAAATCCTCAAACCTCTCAAAACTGGGGGAGACGATAGATGTAACTGACTACCTTTGAGTCATTGGCTCATTGATGTACCTCACCACCACTACGCGTGTTGACATGGCCTTCGCCATCAACTTCTTGTCTCAGTTCTCTCAATGTCCACGCGAGAAGCATTTGGAGGCTGGTCTGAACGTCGTCCGCTATGCACTCTCCACACCACGTGTTGGTCTCTACTTTCGTGCACAATCCTCTCTTGTGGTTGATGGCTTCATTGAGAGTGATTGGGATCATGACTCTAATGCACGCAGTCGAACAGGGTACATCTTCATGGTTGGTGGAACTGTTGTCTCGTGGAGAAGTGGAAAACAAGGGTTTGTTGTCCGCATCATAGCTGAGGCTGAGTATGTTTCTCTTGGCGCAGGCACATGTGAGGCTGCCTGGCTGTTCCGTCTCTTGCAACAACTGCGTGTCCCCATCCATTGCATCACTCTGCGTTGTGACAATCAAAGCACCAGGGCCATTGCCAAGAATAGTGGCATCCATCACTCTCGCACCAAGCATATCAATATTGAGCATCATTTTGTACGTGAGTGCATTGCCGTTGGCATTGTCCTGGTTGCATGGGTGGACAATCGTTCCCAGAGAGCAGACTTCCTCACCTAAGCACTCAGTCGCAACGTTTGCAAAAGTGATGTTCATGCAGTTGGTCTCATCTGTCCTCATGACCCAGGTTGAGTGAGTCTGTGTGTCCTCCCTGTTCATGTCGTCCCCTTGAGACTTCATGTGTATGGAGTGGTGGACTGCGGGTCATGGTGGAGTGTTGAAGTTCGTTGGCCACTCACATCTCTATGCCCTCTTGTCTCCTTCTAGGTGTACAGATTGATTGACATGGTCTCACTTGGGAAGATGTCAAGCAAGCCTACCGTGGTTGGCGTCTTTGGCAACTTGACCAAAGTACCTAACCTAGGTGCACTCTCTGGTGCATGCGTGGCTATGACTTGATTCTTTATCTCATGTGGGAGATGCTAGGGCCCATACATTCTTACTGCTGTGCTCTGCATCATATTTGCTTGCCTTGAGTGTTTTCTGGGAGAGCTGTATTTCCCAGGTGCTAATCCTTAGGAGACCACCATGTCGGGTACACCCGAGCATCGGTGAGTAGCCGGCGCTCGGTTTTATGCCAAGCGGTCAGGCTCGACCCCTGGGTGGTGGTGTGTACTCCCTCAGTTGTGATGCCCGAGGTGAGTGCATGCTCACCGGTCTCTATGTCTTTTTCCCCCCCACTCATACAACGCGTCTTTTGTTTTGTTGAGCTAAGAAGGCAAGTGTTTTCTCGCATCCGTCGCGTGCCGTGTGTTTCCCGTACGTCATTCCTCGCTCACACACGTGTACCCTAGGAAGTTGCTTGGTAACTACACCTGGTTGGGGCTGCAGCATAGTTGGAGTAGGCATGGTTCCAGGCTCATTGCTTTGTACTACTGCCCTCTCTAGGTGCTCTAAGAATTTGTGAGTGAAAAGCTGCGCATTGAGGAATTAGCGCCAGGAAGGGAGAAAAAACTGAGAAAAGAGTGATCAAGTACTGTGAATGAACAACAATGGGAGACCCCTCCAAGAAGTAGCTCTCCTTTAGCTCTATAGAGCTTGTTACTTAGTTTTTCAGCCAATCAGAGAAATGACCTGTTTTATGGCAGGCAGGGTTTTCTCGGTGAGCTCAACCAAACAGCCAACGACTCGAAACCCGGGCGACATCCGTTTTCCCTGAAAACTTGACTGTACCAAAAGACCACGCTTTGAACGGAGTCGTGTGGTCAGAATAATCCAGAAAAATAGCAGCAAAGAGCTATGACCACCCAAACCCGGGTGGTACCTAGGCCAGAAATCATCGCAAACTCAATTGTGTCAAAACAATATGAAACTTGGACCCTAGGCTAGACGTACAGTGCGAGTCCAATGACATAGTCAGATTTAGCAGAGGAAGGGCACGGGCAGCAACTACGGAGGCGGTGACTGTTGGTTTGTGTGGCTTCCACCCGTCACGACTGATGTCGATGCACGATACATATTCCCACGTTGGTGGTGTATGATAGAGGAGGTTATGACGACACGACGAGCCTCCGGAGTGTCCAGAGACTTCTCCAGCACCTACGATAGTGCCGGCGAGACGCGGTCAATGCGTTCCGGTAGCCCTGTTGGCTTCTCCAGAGCTAGTAGAGTTTTCATGGTGGGTTGAGACCAGCGCACCTGTTGGACTGTAACGGTGCGACAAGGAGACCCGGCGGCTATACTAGCGCTTCTGATATTCGGAAAGCCGTGGGTGATGTCTTGACGTGGATTCCAAGATTTTCTTGCACTGCTCCTGTTTTCTCGGTTGTCGAGACCCGGGCACTCGAAGAGCTGTTCCGGTGCCTTGAGGAGACCACCGTTATTGTTGTTGTGGTGTACGCAGTGTGTTCTCACCGCTGACTCATTTGGATGAAAAGATGCGTAGAAGCTTCCTAGCAACACAATCGTCGACTAGGCGTAAGTGCCTCGTCAGACGGTGACGACAGTCACAAGTCGTGCACACAACGGCAAGGGTCTGGCCAGGAGACACAAGGCGAAGTGTCAGAATGCTTCAATAGCATTTGCAAGGAGAATTGACAAACGACTGGTCCATGGTATAAGTACCTGCCTCGGCGCACGGCGGGTGTCGCACGCAGCAGTCCAAGATCTGTCCCAGAACCGGCCCAAAATCACTATTTTGGCGTAACTCTGCGCACACATGTCAGAACGCTATGCCATCTGAACCCATACGTGCACAATCACAAGCCAGACCCAATGACTGGCCACATGCATGCATTTGGCATCAAATGGTGGACACACAATGCAAAAACATGCAAATTGGGTCCACGAACAGTCCACCGATAAACTCCTGCGTGCTGCAGAAGAACAGCAGGAGGACCGGAGTAACGTACAGAGCTCTGGAACGGTCGTCGGTCAGCTCTAAGCTGGTAGTCCACCACCAGGTGACGCACACATACCACCAGGGTCTGCATCAAGGATCTTCACGAGTATGGACACGGCCGAGTGGTCACAGCAATCTGTACAGGTCGACACAAATGTCACAAGTACCAGTACTCCCCCATGACCGGATGGTACGCATGTCCATACACGTGCACCACTAAGACAAGTACAACAACAAGTGTAACAACAGATGTGACATGGACACAGACACACCCCACACTCAACCACTCTCAGGCAAGGGGCGAAGTCCGACAGAACAAAAGGCCACCAGGAGCTTTCCGCGTGCTAGTTCTTTCATCAAGAAGTCAGCATATTGCATGTCAGTGCCAACCCAAATGACAGAGATCACATGTCACTCCACGAGATCACGCACAAAGTAATGCTCAACCGCAATGTTCTTTGTGCAAGCATGAAAGACACCAGATTTCTCCGCAATGGCAAGATCACTCTGGTTGTTGCAACGAAGCACAATGGCGGGTACAGACTCACCCAGCTCAAGGAGCACGCGCTGCAGCCATGCCGCCTTAGCAGCCCCTACATCCAGAGCAACATACTCTGCCTCCAATGAGCTACGTGAAATGCAACCCTGCTTCTTGTTACGCCAAGACACAGCGGTACCACCAAGCAGGAACACGTAACCGGTGCGACTGCGTCCGTCTGGGCTCCAGGCCGAGTTGTTGTGAGTGTAGTCGTCAAAGACCACCAAACACTGCCGGCGAAAGCAGATTCTGAGGTACGGTGTGGAGACCATGTACCGCACCACTTGCATAGCCGCATAGAGGGCTCTACCACATGGAGGTTGCCAAAATTGGGCAAGGAGGTTGATGGCAAATGCGATGTCAGGATGTGTGGTAGTGGCCAAGTACATCAAAGATCCGATGAGACGGAGGTACAAGGTTATATCCACTGTCTCCCTAGTTGTGTGGGATCGTCCACCTTTAGGGCATCCTGCCCATCAGGTGTGAGAGGTGTGGAAGCTGTGGGCACTGTACCGAGGAGGTCGTTGAAGTGCTCCCCCAAAACACGTGTGTATTGAGCATGATGCAGTAATAGAGTACGATGTCTACCGTCTCGCACGATCTCCATGCCACGGAACACCGCTACAGGACAAAGGTCCTTCATTATGTAGGCAGTCTCAAGGACATCCTTGGCCTCCTTCACGGCCTTCAATGAAGGAGACGCGATCAAAAGATTGTCGACATAGATGCGGATGGCGGTGAACCGCTCAGGCGTGTACAAATGAAGAGAGAGGGATCTGCCTTGCTCTGTACATATCCCGCACGAGTGAGGGTGCCAGTGATCTCCTGGTTCCAACACCGAGGAGACTGCTTGAGGCTGTACAAGGAGTTGCGCAAGCGCCAGACCTTGTTGTTATCCTTAAAGCCGGGTGGCTGAGCCACGTAAATCTCCTCATCCACAGAGCCATGGAGAAATGCATTGTTCACATCCATCTGGTGCAGTTCCCAGTCATGCTGAGCCACCACACCGAACAGAGCTCGAGCTAAGGTCATGCGGCCGATAAGGGTAAAAGGTGTTAGTGCAATCAAAGCCCTTAATCTGAGAGTACCCCTTGACGCCCAAGCGAGCCTTGTGGCGTTCGAGTGAGCCATCCAGCTTCACTTTCTTGCGAAAGACCCACTTGACCTGAATAGCCTTCCTACCAGGTGGAAGGTCGACTAGCTCATAGACTCTGTGCTCTCGGATGGCGCTAAGTTCATCCTCGCAGGCAGCACGCCAGGCGTCAGCATCCTCAGATGAGAGAGCTTTCCTCAGTGTGCTCGGGTCAGGCACCAAAGAGGGAGAGCTCTGCATGGCAAGAGCGCACGCCTCTGTGCTAGGTCTGATGACCACAAGATCGGCTTCTACATCACAAGGGATATGAAGCTCGCAAGTGACGAGGTCATGCCCTATGGGACACGCTAGATG
Organism: Penium margaritaceum; assembly: GCA_023375785.1. Lineage (NCBI taxonomy): Eukaryota > Viridiplantae > Streptophyta > Zygnematophyceae > Desmidiales > Peniaceae > Penium > Penium margaritaceum. The sequence continues at coordinate 204,251 of SZWC01002373.1, forward strand.
TACCTCTGTCTGCTCATTACGGACACTCAGGCCCAGGGCCTTTGTGCCGGGATCACCACTCGCGATGCTGTGAGTGGAGCATCTGGGTGCTGGACCAAACACTTGCTGAGCTCCAGAGTCGAATGGTCAAAGAAGACTACCAGGCTGATGGGAGTAACCTGGGCTCGAGGGGCGTACCTCAGGCTTAGGAACTAGCACAATTGCAGCTGGGGAGGGCTGAGTCAAGGGATCTGGTGATGCCGTGTAAGGAGATGCGTGTGTGGGAGACACGTGACTCGGTGTGACAGTAGGAGCAGGTGAGGTAGGGCCACGCACAGAGGCAGGAGTGCCAACGAGCACAGGTACGGTCACAAGAGTATGTACAAGTAAAGGATCATGGGTACCTATGGGGTGCAAGGGGATAGGGGTAGAAGTTGGTGGTTTTGGAGAGGTGTCTAGGCCGGCAGCGATGATTGCTGGGTCATCAAGAGTCAGAGAGGTGGAGGGAGCTCAAACGGACACATCAGCCTAGCGAGAGGTGCTCGCAGGCGCAAACTCCCCCATCTGTCAAGAGACCTCACACGTAGGATCGTGCATGACGGACAGCGACGTAATCGATGTCACATCACGGTAGGTGAGGGACTCAAAGAAGAGTGCATCGCGTAACTCAACAATGCAACGGCGAGCAGGGTCCCAAAAGTGCCAGGCTTTTGACCGTGGGGAGATGCCGACGAAGGCACACAGGCAACCTCGCGGTGAGACCTTGGACCCTTGTTGGTCCTCGGTGTACCACAGAGGCCAAGGATCCCCAGACGTGAGCGAGGTGCAGGTCAGCACGGTGGCTGAACCAGAGCTCATACAGTGTGACGTGGTCCGGAAGGAGACCGTGCGGGAGGCGGTTCCAGACCCAAGTCATGTAGATGAAGCCTTCGAAAGGAAATGACTCCGGGAGACCGCACTCAGACTGCATACCGCAAACCGCATCCTCCATGGTGCGGTTCCAGTGCTTAGAAACACCGTTTTGCTAAGGAGTAGTAGGAGCGGAGGCCTGGTGAAAAATCCCGTGCTTGGTGAATAAGTTGTCCATCTCGCCAAGAAACTCGCCGCCGCAATCCGAGCGGAAGGTATGCAGCGTGTGGCGGGATCGACGCTCAGCCATTACTAGCCAGAGGCGAACCGCAAGAGCGGCGTCACTCTTTTGGCGTAGGCTATAGACACAACGCATCCGGGTGAAGTCATTAGTCAGGTTCAGGACACATCGACTCCGATCGGACAGAGACTCGTCAGGAAGGGGACCAAGAAGGTCCAAATGAACTAACTCAAGAGGGCGGACTGCACGAGAACGGGAGTCAGGGTAGGTGTAACGATGCATCTTGCACCGAGCGCATAAGAGACAGTCAGTCATGGGCGGCTTCTCAAAAGAAGCCGCGTCAAGACCGAGGGTGGTCTGTGTCCAAATGAGCTTTAACACGATGTCGAAACCTACATGACACAGGCGGCGGTGAAGGAATTGCTGGTGCTCAGGCGATAGAACACCAGTGACAAAAACACGAGCGGAAGGGGAGGGGGAGCAAGGAGTAGAAGTCCAAGAGACACGATATAGGTCATGCACAACAGAGGCACAAATGCTGCAAGTGTCAATAGGAGTCACAGTCACAGGCTCTGCAATGTGCTCCAAAGAGAGTCCCATCAATGTGCAAGCATGATCAGATAGCAAACTGAGCTCAAGGTCAGGCACAAATAGCACCTCGGAAAGATATAGGGGGCCAAATGAACCATCAAAGCACACGACCCCAACACCCTAGACTGATAAGGACTGATCAGAGCCTGTGTGGATGGGATGAACAGATGCAACAGGGCCGAGAACAACGAAATCACTACGATGACAGGTCATGTGATGAGTGGCACCGGAATCGATGATCCAAGTGCCATCGAGATCATGACTGGAGGACATCACTATACAATGGGGAATGGAACACTCGGCCTCAGACGAACGCTGGACAGCAGGTGGGGAGGAATGACGAAGGGCACAAAGGTGAGACTCATGAATCCAATCTGTAAAGTCAGGCTCATCGCCATCACATGCCGATTGTGTCCCCCACACAAGTCATCCTGAGCCACAAGAAAAGATGAAGAGAGTGTTTGTGAACCACCCAGTTGTGACAACACACTCGCACCTCCCTAAAAGCGAAGCGCCAGAAGGTGTGAGAGCTCGGCCATGCTGCGGTCACGTGGTTCTGGGTCGTCGCTGGTCGCCGGTGGTGAAGCGGGAACTGCTGTGGTCGCGGTCTCCGCACGTCCGGAGGATGTGCTGCTCGACGTAGACTATAGTGAATGCGTAGCCTGGTGCCCGCGAGTAATCCGAGACCAGTCGAGTGGGTGCTGGCACTCGGTGTAGCGATGAGTGCCTCCACAGTTGTAGCAGTGAACAGAGCATCCACTACTACTGCCTGATGACGGTTGCTAATGTGACTACTGTTGGCCCGAGACACGCCTCCGTTGCCCCTTTTTCCCCTTTGCTACTGCTGGGACACCCTATGTCTGAGTTCGTGTGATTGGTGTGGAAGGGGAGGAGGAGGACGTGGCAGAGGATGGAGAAGGCGTGTACAGGAGTGGGGACAGTGGTGATGCAATGACTGCTACAGCAAGGGAGGTCTCCTGATGAGCCACGGCTGTCTCACGAGCGGAAGTCACCTGTAGGTAGAGCTGGTGCGCCCAAGGAAGAAGGTACAGTGAGGCCAAAAAAGGCTCGAGTACAGCGTCGCTGTACCTTGTGAAGATGTCTATATGCTAAAGGCAAACTTCGAGCATGATCGTGCGGAGCGCCCACAGCTGTGTACCTCCTGAGGTCCCAAGGCGCGTGTAGATTCGCATGGCACGTCGCCATTAGTCGCTGCTGGCTCAGCAGGTTCCTGACGAAGGGAGTGAAAGGCACAAATGTGTGTGGCGCGAGTGGCGTGCGTCTCTGCACCAAGCAGGGATAATGCCACGTCCCAGCCCCCGTGTGGATCAGCACCGGTGCATGTGTTCGCCTCGCCAAGGATCGAGCGGAAGTCGACAATGGTCTCGTGTGGCATGGCATAGGGAAGTCTGCGCATCCCCCTGGCCGCTGTCAGTACCTGTGCTCGGTCCGTAGTCTGATACGGAATGTGGTAGTAGGGCCACACGCCCTCTGAAGTGGCCCAAACCTGAAAGAGGATCTCCTAGTAGTCAAATCAATCCTTGCTGATATACCGTGGGGACGGTGCCTCGAAGTCCTTGGGTTGTCGCTCTGTAGGGAGAGCAACCACAGGCTGGGAAGGATGAGGGATGGGAAAGACACCGGGAAGAGGGAAGTCGCTAGGGTGGAGGTCAAGCGACGATCGAATCTGAGGAAAGCGAGATGTGTGTGGGGGACGAGAGCTCGTCAGAAGCTGGCGGAGACGCTCCTGATGAATACGAATCTCGCGCTCGGGGGAGTCACCCTCCATGCTCGGCATATCTGGATCCTCGTCCAAAGGATCAAGAGGTGGTGCGTCGGCTCCAGCTCCTGTCTCCGGTGCTGGAGCTGAATGCTGTACAGAGGGTGCGACCCCGGCCGCTCCCTCATCTGTCGTGGGGTTGTGGAATGACCCCGAAGAAGCAGGGTGAGTATACGGATAGCGTCAGTCTGCTCCCGTTGCAGGTGACACATCTTGTCCTGCTAGCTCTGCAGGTCCTGAATAGCCTATGAACGTGGGCTCATGACCCCTGAGGAGGAAGAAGAGGGATCTAGTACCCTTTTTCCCTTATCACCAGACAGAGCCATGTCGGCGCTCATTATGGGCTGAGGCATCAACGTGGTCAAATTGCGGAGTTCAAACGCTGGAAAATTTTGGGTCTCTGACCAAAAATTTCACTAAGGAAAGTGGTGACGTCAACAGGAAGTTGCTGACGTCAGCGTGACCTGATGATGTTAGCAAGGAAAAATGCTGACATCAGCTCCCCTCCCCCCTTTTTTTTCCAACCCTTGCGGTTGCTGCGCAAGCAAGCAGCCACGTGCAAGCTACACAACAACTTCCACTCACCTATTGTTGATGCTACATCGTCAGCTATAGCAGCAGCTACGCCGTTGCCTACGGAGCGGTCTCCTGGCAGCTGCGTGCGTAGCTGTGGTAGCAGCTGCACACTACTGCTGCGTGTTGCGGCTGCTGCAAGCTCGTGCCGCGGCCGCGTGCCTCTATCGTCGCTGCTGTTGCGCTACTACTGCCGCCAATGCTACAGCCTCCACTACAACTCTGTTGCTGTGCTGCTGCCGACGTTGCTACTGCACTACTGCTATTTTGTTTCTCTGCTGCACTGCTGCTGCTGCTGTTCAATAGTGGTGCTGTTGCATGTGCCAATGTTGGCAACTGATGGCGAATGCAACCTACTGCAGCTGTTGTTTACTGTCGCTAGCTGCTGCTGCTGATGCAGTCTCATGTGGTGATGGTGAGCTAAGTCGACGGTGATCGGCTGTCATCGATAGGTCCGTGCGAGTATGCTGCAGCGATGAATCTCACTACTGCTGCTTTGCTGCATCCCTGCTTCGTAGCTTGGTGAGAAATGCATCATCGTTCTGATACCGTGAAAAGATGCGTAGAAGCTTCCTAACGACGCAGCCTTCGACTAGGCGTCAGTGCCTCGTCAGACGGTGAGGACAAGCACAAGTCGTGCACACAATGGCAAGGGTCTGGCTAGGAGACACAAGGCAAAGTGTCAGAATACTTCAATAGCATTTGCAGAGAGAGTTGAGAAATGATAGGTCCATGGCATAAGTACCTGCCGCGGCGCACGGCAGGTGTCGCACGCGGCAGTGCAAGATCTGTCCAAAAACCGGCCCAAAATCACTGTTTTGGCCGTAACTCTGCGCACACATGTCAGAATGCTACGCCGTCTGAACCTAGACGTGCAAAATCACAAGCCAAATGCTATGACTGGCATCGAACGGTGGACACACAATGCAAAATCATGCAAATGGGGCCCACAGACAGTCCATTGATAAACTCCTGCGTGTGTAGAAAAACTGCAGGAGGTCCGGGGTAGCGTCCAGAGCTTTGGAACGGTCGTCGGTCAGCTCCAAGCTGGTAGTCCGCCACCAAGTGACGCACCAGTACCACCAAGGTCCGCATCAGGGATCTGCACTAGTATGGACACGGCAGAGTGGTCACAGCAAACTGTACAGGTCACCAGAAACGTCACAAATCATGACATTGGGTTCACCGGGAGTGACGGGGCCCGATGCAGCTAGCTGCCGGTGCCTCTACTTAAGCCCGCTAGGGGCTCATTTTTACTCTCTCCTTGTTCTTTTACATTTAAGATAGCAGACTTAGCTAAATTCTTGCCGTCTTACATCGCACTCACACACAGAGTTCATGTTTGTTTTTGCATGGGCCTGTATGCCCTAAAACATTTCCAATTTGCTATAAGAGCACAGGGGGGCGTGTGAGCAGCAAAAGCGACAGTAGTGCGCGAAACGCAAAAAGAAAGCGCCATGTGGCGCCACGCCAGCTTCAGCATGAAATAGCACAAAGTGACTACACGTAAACACTACAAGGACGGTGAGTTGCGCATAGGTACGTTAACGGTGATGGTGGCAACATTAGTAGCAACAGCGGATGTAGCAGCTGCAGCAGCTGCAATACCGCGCAGCAGGAGCAGTGGCGTTAGAGCAACCACTCACAGCAATATCAGTAGTGGCCATCGCTAGTATTAGCAGCAGCTGCACAGGTAGTAGCAGAAATAAGGGCAGCCACTTTGCTGCATTACAACAGCAGCAATAGCAGCTGTAGTATTTCATCAACCGCTACAACAGGAAGGACAACAACAGCAACACATAGTAAGAGCAGAAGTTACAGCCATTGCAGTAGTGGCGGTAGCAACAGTAATGTGCTACAACGACGGCAGCAACAACTGCGTGCCAGAGCAAGTGTGGCGACAACAGCAAGCAGCAGAGACGTGAGTAGCAAGTAGCAATAGCTACTACTGCATTGAGTAGCAGCAACAGTAGCAGCGGACACAGGAGCGGATGCAATAGCAGCAGCGGCAGTAGCTAGCAGCAGTAGTAGCAGCTACTACGCAGAGTAGCAGTACCAGCAGCAGCGGAAGCAGTAATAGCAACCACAGTAGCTGCACCCGTCATTGCAGCTACTGCTAGAGAAGGGCCTCACAGCCCTTCTCCGAGGGTTGCCCCTCAGAGGGACCCCTTTGAGCCGCCACAAAGGGGCCCCTTGAGGGGGCCCATTGGACGTTTGAGCCCTCTCCCCCTATGGAGGGGGGGGGGGCTCGTAGGTGCCCCTCGTGCCCCCTCGTGCCCCCTCTGAGGGGCCCCTCGAAGGTGCCCCCTCCGAGGGGTCCCTCGGAGGTGCCCGTCGGCTCGGTCCGCCCAACGGCCGACGGACGGAGGGAGGGGCGGACCCCCCTCCCCCTTCTCCTCTCCCACTCACTCGCTCAATTGCTCACTTCTCGCTTGCTTTTTGAACAAGCGAGCAGGGAGCAAGGGGGGGCGACCTGAAATCACCCCCTCTCTCATTTTTCATCCCCCCCCCCCAATCCTGACCTGCCCCCTTTCTAGGGGGCACTCTAGAATCGGATGACGGGAAAACCTGGGGTTGTGGAAGAAGTTGGAAGAAAAAGGATAGGGGTTGGGGGCGAGAAGAGGGGAGAGCAAGAGACAGAATTAAAAAAAGGTGGCGGGTGAGGGCGACACAAAACACAAAGGGGGACTGAGGGCAAGAGAAAAAAAGGGTCATAGAGAAAAAGAAAAAGAAAAATAAAACCGTGCGGGGCCATAGAATAGTCCGACATCTCACCGACAGTTGCAGTAGCAGCAACCACTACACCATCAGCTGCGGTTGAAGTAGCGGTTGCAGTTTCACCCTTCGAACGGACAACGGGTTGTGCTGACGACGGCAATCTACGTTTCGAGACGCGTCGTGGATTGACGTCTCCTTGGGGCATGTGGATTGGTGTACGCAGTTTATTCCAGAGGATCGACGGCGGATTCGAGTTTGTCCATCTCCGAGGGCTCAGTTGTCTACCGCTTGGAGCAGCAGCCATACCTGTACCTGCCACTTCTTCTGATTTTGGAGCAGTCTTTGCTTTATTAGTGGCAGCAACATTAGTAGCCGGAGCTGGTCAAACTCCATTATCTGGGCTTGCTGTGGTAGTGCAGCACGTCCTATCTGGTCACGTGTGCTGACTCTGACATCGTGACCTCCAGGAGTGACAGTACCTACTGGTCTCATCCTCTCTCGAGGCTTGGTGTTTACCACCGGGAGTAGGTGCCCTCGTCACCTATCTATTGTCCACCGCACGAGATGAGTGCACAGACATTTGAGTAGGCGCCTTGCATGTTCGCCTGCTATTGTTGTGGTGATGGACGTCATGGTTGGCTTTGCTGCTGGATGCTCCCTTGTGTCTAGCATCCACCTTGGCTTTAGCCTTGTCCGAGCCAGCATCCTCCACATCATACGGATCTGCCGGCATTTGTAGATCCCCTAGCTGGACCTCTAGCAAGCATATCTATTGAGATCCATGGCTTGCGGCAGATGGTGCAGCGACTTTGTGACCTTGTCGTCACTGAGCATACTTCTCCTACTGGTTTTTTGACGGCCTCTTCGACCGCATCTCCTTCATCCTCTCTTTTATCCTAATTTGATGGTGTTCCTTCAGCTTCACCCGTCGGCTTGTCCCATGTTGCCACCATCCTCTCGATCCTCCACTCTCCTGCGACCACGACTCCACCTCGCGATGACATGTCTTCATGCAGTCGTTCCACTCATGTGTCCCTGTGACGTCGGCGTCCGCACTCCGCACGCCGTACTCGCTCTAGTTTTGATACACCCTCCATCTCCTTGGTTTCCATTGCGGTACCTGTTAAGGGGGAGTGTGGTCAACGCGCATTGCCTGTTTTGACCGTAGTGACAGGATCCGCACTCACGCCAGGCCGTGGTGCCTGAGCGTTCGCTCAGGCAGACTCAGATGATACACAGACAACACATGGCGTGGAGTCTGATCCCGAAATGGCGTTCATGGTGGAGACTTGCTTGTCGTCGTCCGGGTTGGATCCAGATCTTCCATTGTAGCAGGTGGCATCAAGAGGAGCGTGGACACGGCGTCCCTGGACGGTGCCACTCGTGGCTCCGACCGGTGGAGGCCCAAGGATGGCACTGGAGTCCCGTACGGATTGGGATGCGTCTACCAGACTTTTGGGGGAGAGTGTGCAGCAAACTCACACTAGTATGGTAGATGTTGGAGTACTAGGGGCATGCATGCCATTGACGTTGACATGTATGCTTGGGTAGGAGCTGAACGTTTTGTAGCACCAGGTTGCATCAGGAGTGTAGGTCCCGCATTCGTGGGAGGTACCACTCGCGACTCCGACCGGTAGCGTCTTGTGTCAACCGGCCTGAGGCAAACGGACTAGAAAAGAGGGCCAACACAATAGCACCTGTCGTCCGCTCCTAGCATTTCAGCCAGGAGAAGATATCACCCTCAGGATCACGGTTCCACACTGAGCAGTTCCGAGGCAATCACTTGCTAACAACTGTGTCCACTTAACACTTGGTCACTTTCGCGCGAGGTGCTAGTCAAAGACTAACTCCTGGGGCTTCGACCAACCAGTGTCTTCTTTATACTGTTCCTTAGTTGGACAACTCTGTGAGGAGCATCTAAGGCCATATTGTGTAATTAGAATGAGGAATGAGCCTGGTACATATAGTCCTAGGCCTGGCTTCTAAGGTGTGTGGGTAGTGGCACTTTTGGGGTGGTCACTCCACACCACCTCACCAGTCTGCCAATTGGCGCATCCAGTGACCGCCAAGTGCTGCACTCTCCTCATGCATGGAGAAATGTCTAAGAAACTTCCCCAGTGCTTGAAAGGTCAAAAACCTTCTGCGCACATCACGACTCGATCGCACGACCTGTTGTTCCTAAGTCCAACATGCTATCCGTTGCGCTACACTTCCGGTGTCTCGCTTGGACTTGCACCACAAACAAGGTTTTGGGGACTTACTCCAAGGGAGCAGTGCATGCCCAACCTGTCCGTCAAGCCATAGTAGTGGCCATGGGGCATAGAAGAACAAAAATCTCTCCCTTGCACCTTAGGCCACCTGCTGTGGAAGTTTTCTTTGGCATGAACCTGTAGCTCTAGGTTGTGTTTGTGCACGTCAACTTTCTTGGTCTTTAGTTCTCATCTCTTGCATCCACCATGCCGACTCCTCGAGCACCTGCAACATGCAAGTCGCTGTCTAGCGGCTTTGTCAAGAAGTCCGTAAGAATTTTCTTGGTTGCTACGTGCTCCAGTTCCACTACACCCTTGGCGACAAGATCACGTGAGAAGTGGTACCAAAAATCGATGTGCTTTGTACACTGGGAGATCATGTCATCCTCTGCCATAGCGATGGCACTTTGGTTGTCGATGCGGATGACCGTTGCTTCCTCTTGTGGTGCCTTGATCTCATCAAGCAAACTGCGAAGCCATTGTGTTCCCTTGCACACTTTGGAGAGTGCAATGTACTCCGCCTCAGCAGTAGAAACCGAGATGAGTCTTGCTTCCTGCTTGCCCAAGAGACCGCACCACCGTTGAGAAGACAGACAAACCCTGAGGTGGACTTCCTGTCATCAATCCGTCCTCCCCAGTCCGCGTCACTGTAGCATGTCAGTCACAGCAAGTCTGATCCTTCTAGACCTCCAAACCGAAGTCCGACGTGTCGAATATTTTTTAGGTAGCGAAAAATTTGCTTCACAACTTGCCAATATTCTGGCCCAGGGTTGGCCACAAACCTGCTCACCTGACCCACCGCATAAGCAATGTCAGGTCGCGTTCCCACCATCGCGTACATGAGGCTCCCAACGGCGGACTGGTACGAAATGGTTTGCATATCCCGCCGGTCTGCCTCGTTGCTTGGTGACATCGAGGAGGAGAGCTTGCAGTCAGAGGGCATGGGGGTGCTGACGGGTTTGCAGTCCTCCATGTTATAGCGCTTCAAGACGTCCATGATGTTCTTGGTCTGGTTGAGCTCGATGGTGCCTGCTTTGCGGTTGCGGTGAACAGCAATCCCGAGGTAGTACTCGAGAGGTCCCATATCCTTCATCTTAAACTTGCTGGCCAAATTTTTCTTGAGGTCCGTAAGGGCCTCCTGCGAGGAAGAACACATGATGAGATCGTCCACGTATAACTCCATGAGTAGCAAGCCACGTTTGTCCTCTCGCACATAGACGCTGGGGTCATTCTTGCAATGTGCAAAGGAGATCTCAGCCATGAAGCTGTCCATCTCCTTGTACCAGATCCGTGGGGCCTGTTTCAGCCCGTACAACGCCTTCACCAGCTTGCACACCTTACCCTCGGGTGCTTTGACACCTTCAGGTACCTCCAATAGCACCTCCTTGTCGAGCTTCCCATAAAGGAAACCTATCTTCACATCCATCTGGTGGATCTCAAGGCCTTTGGCGGGAGCGACGGCAAGCAGGGACCTGATTGAGGCAAACGTGACAACCGGTGCGAAGGTCTCATCGTACTCAGACCCTGCGCACTGTGAGAATCCTTTCACCACGACCCTTGCCTTGTACTTGTTGATGCTATCATCTTGCTTCTGCTTCAACCTGAGCACCCACTTTGAGCCCACCACGTGAGCGTTAGCGGGTCTGTCCACCAGTACCCATGTGCCATTTTCTTCAATGGACGCGAGCTCGCTGTCCACTGTCTCCTTCCACTTGGCCGCATCGGGCCTTGCTAGCACCTCAGGCACAGTGAGCGGCTCTCCCTGAGCCAAACAGGACCAGCTTAGTCCATCCAGCTTCCGATGTGAGCGTCGTACTTTGGAGTTTGTTTTCTTTGTCGTGTGCTGCGATGTTGTATTTCTGGTGGATCTTCACAATGCTGTTGCTTCTGTGCTGCTGGCTTTCCTGAAGTTAAGTTTTCTTCTTTTGAAGAGCCACTGGCCTCCGAGCTGTTTTCAGAGGCCTCGGACGTCTCCGACGCAGTGTCGGAGCTCGCCGCTGCGTCAGCCTGCGCAGTCGCTCTCCCTGCCACACCAATGTTCTTCACGGCCTGCTGTACTGGCACCACTTGCCAGTTTTCAGGAGCTCGATCTCCTGACTCCAGTAGCACCAACCACTCTTCCTGTTTTGGAGGTTGCGTGGGATCATGCATCTCTTCCTTGCCTGGTTTCCTTTCATCAAAGGTTACGTCCCGGCTGGTGATGAGTCTTCTTCCAGCCAGGTCCCACAGGCGGTAGGTCTTGTGGGCCGTCTCATAGCCCACCATAACGCACTTTCGCGCTCTTTCATCCAGCTCGTCGGCACCCTCACCCGCCTGGATCTTTGCCCATGCGGTGCAACCAAATACTTTTAGGTGTGATACGTCCGGCTTCTTCCTTGACCAAACTTCTTGTGGCGTCATCTGTTGCTTTCCCTTCTTCTTTCCACGCCTGCCCAGAGCAGCCGTAGGAGTCAGGTCGACGAGATAGCATGTCGTTCTTGCCGCTTCTGCCCAGAACCGCGGTGGAAGCTTTGCATCGAAGAGCATGCTACGCACCATGCCGAGGATGGTCTGATTCATCCGTTCGGCAACACCATTGCTCTGCAGCATGTAAGGCGTTGTGGGCTGGTGGTTGATCCCATGTTGACGCAACCAGCCCTTGCATGCCTCGTACTCTCGCCGTTGTTGCTTCGCATCGCTTTGACTTTCTTTCCGGTCTGCCGTTCCACCATGGCGACAAACTCCTACAACTTTTCTCTGACCTCTCCCTTTGCTTTGAGGAAGAAGATCCACACCTTGCGACTGTGGTCGTCTATGAAGGTCAGAAAANCCAGAGCAGTCGTAGGAGTCAGGTTGACGAGATAGCATGTCGTTCTTGCCGCTTCTGCCCAGAACCGCGGTGGAAGCTTTGCATCGAAGAGCATGCTACGCACCATGCCGAGGATGGTCTGATTCATCCGTTCGGCAACACCATTGCTCTGCAGCATGTAAGGCGTTGTGGGCTGGTGGTTGATCCCATGTTGACGCAACCAGCCCTTGCATGCCTCGTACTCTCGCCGTTGTTGCTTCGCATCGCTTTGACTTTCTTTCCGGTCTGCCGTTCCACCATGGCGACAAACTCCTACAACTTTTCTCTGACCTCTCCCTTTGCTTTGAGGAAGAAGATCCACACCTTGCGACTGTGGTCGTCTATGAAGGTGAGAAAAAACTTGCTACCACCATTTGATGCCGTGCAAAAGGGTCCGCACACGTCGGTGTGAATCAGGTCAAGGGTTGATTCTGCGCGCTGACCATTGCGCTCAAAGCGAGTTCGCTTGGTCTTGCCTTGGAGGCAAGGTTCACACAGGCTGCCACACCCAACCGCATCCTTCTTGCAACCATCCATGCCACGGACTAGCTATTGTTGCTGGATGACTTGGAGCATGATGTTTGCAACATGCACAAAGCGTCTATGCCACAGATCAGCGTCTTCGTCTTTTGTGGCAGAGGATGGTTTTTCAGTTTTTGTTGGTGTGCTCTCCTGCGTCGGTGTCGAGACCACTGCCTCCACCGCACCTGCATGACCCTCGTTTTCTGAGCTCTTTGCTGCCATTGTCTGCAGTACGTAGAGTCCGTCAACCCGTGGAACCTGTGCCACGAGATCTTTGTTGGCGTAGAGGACCTTGATGTCCTCATTCCTGGCGATGACCGCCTTCTTCTGCGTGAACACCACCATCATGTCGTTGTCTGTTATTTTTGACAGAGACAGAAGGTTTGCCGCAAAGGAGGGCATGTAGACCACGTCACGTAGCTGTAGATCCTTCTCTGCACCATTGAGGCTGATGCTCACCAGCTTGTCGCCCATGCCCTTTGCATTCACGATGCTACCGTTTGCGTATCTGAACCGCCGATCGGTGGGGCAGATGGAGACAAATCCAGCCTGGTCGTTGCTAGAGTGATGATCGGTGCTGGAGTCAAGCCCAAAAGCTCCTGGCTTGAGCAGCACCGCTCCTTTTGCTGGAGGCGTGCTCTATGCCATCATGTTTGTGGCTTCGTTGCCACCCTTTTTGGTGCCTTTGTTCCCAACGCTTCCGCCATCTTCCTTCTTTGGCGACCTGCACTCTCTTGCCCCGTGCCCAGGTTTTCCGCAGTTGCGGCAGTTACCCTGTCGCTTGGGAGCATTCCCGCCATTTTTTCCTCCGCCACCACCGCTTCCGCTGCCGCCTTTCTGACCAGAGGCTGACCCTTGGCTCCCGCGGCCACCGTAGCGTGCGGCATAGGGTGAGAAGTTAGCATCACTTCCGCTGCGGCACATGGCGTCGTTTCGCACGTACTCGGACACTCCCGTGTACGTCAGGTCATCCTCCTTCCAGCCGCCCATGACGGTGATCATTGGGCTTTAGCTCTCCGGTAGCGCCATGAGGAGGATTATGGCTTGCATGTTTTCCCCAAGGTCCTAATTCATCTGGCGAACTTCGCCAAGGAGTCCTTCAAACTCCTGTAGGAAATTGGGGATTGATTCGCCCTCATTCACCCGCATGCTGATCAGCCGTTGTAGGATGAATAATCT
>SZWC01002373.1:217834-234354 GCA_023375785.1 Penium margaritaceum
GGGGATTGATTCGCCCTCATTCACCCGCATGCTGATCAGCCGTTGTAGGATGAATAATCTGTTTGCGAGGGAGGTGGATTGGTGCACGCGCTTGAGCTTGTCGTAAGCTTCGGAAGCCAGCGTGTACCCGGCAATGATGGAAACATATTTCTTGGCTATCGAGTTGCTGAGAAATGACATGACAATATCATTTCAATCCATCCACACCTCATGCTCGGATGTACCTTCCACGGGTACCTGCTCCTCTCCCTTCAGTAGCTTGATGAAGCCGCGCACTTTCATCGCCAGCTCGAACTGCCATCTCCAAAGGGGGAAGTCAATCCCCTCAAAAATGGAGATTCCTCCCAAGGGTCCAAGACCTTGCGGCAGTGACGTAGCACTCACATTTTCTCCAGTTTTCTACCCTGTAGTAGCCATTGTTGAGTTTGAGGACTGTCGTGCGGCAGCCCCGACTCCTCCTGATGGGTCAACCATTTTTGTTGTCCTTATCTGCTTCCCATGTCTCTGCTGCGTTGAGGCCGATGTAGGCTGATGTTAGCTCATGTCTGCTATCGGTTTTAGGATGCAGATCCGTTGCTTACCCCTCTAGCCGATATTCACCTGCACACAGAGAAGATATCTACACCAACACACCCAGGATCTTGCCACCAAGGGCAGAGCTTGTCCTGATTGGGACACAAGGGTCGTGCCTCCAAGGGCAGAGCTTGTCCTCGGTCCCTGTGTGCTGAGTGTAGACCAAGCCCTTGGAGCCGATGAAGCTGATGGAGCTGATGGAGCTGATGGAGCCGGCATGCGCACCAGGAGAGAGCGTACCAGAGTTGAGCGAAGCGTGCCTTACAACTGGTCAGCATGGGCCCATAACCCTTTGTCAACCGGCCTGAGGCAAATGGACTAGAAAACAGGGCCGACACAATAGCACCTGTCGTCCGCTCCTAGCATTTTAGCTAGGAGAAGACATCACCCTCAGGATCATGGTTGCACACTGAGTAGTTCCTAGGCAATCACTTGCTAGCAACTGTGTCCACTTAACACTTGGTCACTTTCGCTCGAGGTGCTAGTCAAAGACTAACCCCTGGGGCTTAGACCAACCAGTGTCTTCTTTATACTGTTCCTTAGTTGGACAACTCTGTGAGGAGCATCTAAGGCCAGATTGTGTAATTAGAATGAGGAATGAGCCTGGTACATATAGTCCTAGGCCTGGCTTCTAAGGTGTGTGGGTAGTGGCACTTTTGGGGTGGTCACTCCACACCACCTCACCAGTTCGCCAATCGGCGCATCCACTGACCGCCAAGTGGCGCACTCTCCTCATGCATGGAGAAATGTCTAAGAAACTTCCCCAGTGCTTGAAAGGTCAAAAACCTTCTGCGCACATCAAGACTCGATCGCAGGACCCGTTGTTCCTAAGTCCAACATGCTATCCGTTGCGCTACACTTCTGGTATCTCGCTTGGACTTGCACCACAAACAAGGTTTGGGGGACTTACTCCAAGGGAGCAGTGCATGCCCAACCTGTCCGTCAAGCCATAGTAGTGGCCATGGGGCATAGAAGAATAACATCTTGGTGGTAGCACAGGAGTATCATGGGGATTGGGATGCCCCATACGGATTTTCGGGGGCGTTGGCGCACGAGACTCACACCAGTACGACAACAATCGTAGTGCATGAGTAGAGTCGGCCGGCTGGTCTTTTAGAGGTTGAGGCATTCTTGAGAGATGTCACTGGGACATGTGGTGTAGCAGTCTCAGCAGGCTTCACCATGTCATGTGCGCTACCTCAAGATTAGCTTCAGCGTAAGGAGTCATTCATGTTCCCTGAGTCTCCGGGTTCCCGTACACACGACGGAGTAGCGACACACATGACAGAGTCAGATAGTGTTCCTCACTCTATCATCGAGCAGTTGGCAGCAACCAGCCTTCTTGGCGAGACAGTGCGTGAGCGCGAGCTGCACTTGCTGCTTTCCTTAATGGGCATTGTCGAGCCAGAGTCCTGCACACCTGTTGGTGACCTTTCTGATCACATCGACGCTGAGAGTTGCAGTACCTCTACGAATAACATTTCCACATGCTCCACGGACTCTGACGATTCCTCCTTCCCCTTCTCTCTCGGCATGCGACCGCTCACTCCTCGTATGAAAGACACAAGCTATGGTGTGGATGCAACACCTCCAGCTGCATCAGATGCTCTAGCATCTCAGCACATTGCGAGTTTGGTTGACCCCCTGGAGGATGCAACAGCACCGGCTCCATCGTCTTCAACAGCAGAGATGCAGATAGAGCTATACTCGCGAGTACTACAGTCTGCATGAGCAGCATGCAGTGAGACAGAGTTTATCCTGTGTGAGGCAGACATGGGCCACCTCCACATGTTTGAGGCAGATTACGCTGACTTGCAAGAGTGTGTAGTGATGTTGCAGTGGGAGGTGATGGCAGGATGTGAGTGATTCTCAGAGGAGAAGAGCATCACTACTATCGGTACGAGCTTTTTGCCACCAGCATCTGGCACACCAATACTCGAGGAGGGCCTTGTACCAGCATCGAGTACGATGTCCGCTGGAGACATTATCACAGGAGAGGTGAGCATGCCTTCATTTTTTGCTATCCTTGCTCCTGTCGATTCCATCAATCACTCCTCCTTCTTCTGGTTCTGCCATCATGCACCTTCATCCACCCAAATCAGTTGCTCCATCATCACCTTTTTCCATGAGTGGTGATCTCGTTCATTGCTGCCGCCCTCTTCTTCTTGCCGTACACTCCTGTGCCTCAGGATGCTCTATCTTGTCTCGGAGGCCAGCTCCACCACTTCATCCACGCTTGCATTCTACTTTCCCATTCCCTTTCCTCTTGCATACATAGATGCATCGCGATAGAGCGAAAAGAGGAGAGACGGTGAGTTGGGATCCATGGCAGTCACACGAGGACTGGTACATTCCAGGTAATGGAGTTGCGACATGAGGAGTTGTAGGCGGAGACACCACTTTGTCTTTTAGGAAAGGAGCCAACTTGTACATGACAGGGGGAGCTATCTCTATATGATGGAGAGACCACATGATTTATTGCCCTGGATCTGTTTAGCTACGGCATTAGCATCTCCATCAAGGACATCGCCACCAGGTTCATCTGCCCAGAAGGAGTGTTGTGTGGACCTCGACCTGACGCGACGTTATGGGAGATGCATGGAGAGGGGTCCATACTCTCCTATGAGCATGTTACAGCCGCACTCTGTTGGTCGAGACCCGGACACTTGGTCGGTTGCACCAGTGTCACGAGGAGACCATGGGGTCGTGTGTCTTGGTGTGTGGCCATACTACGTGTAGCATATGCATGCCAGCTGGTTTGCTCATAGTGGTCAAGACCCGAACACGTGGTGAGGTACACCTGTGTTACAAGGAGATCCCCTATGATCCTTTGTGTTGATTGACGATGCTATTGTGGTCGGCACACAAACACCTATTGTATTGCTCCTAGTGGTCGAGAACCGGGCACTGGTACCGCCAGTGTCACAAGGAGACCCTCTTGCAGTCTGACATGTGTATGGTGTGCATGACTAGCTTGTGTGCGTGTGCATGACTCTTCTCATGGTCTAGACCCGGACACTTGGTATGATGTGCCAGTGTTGTAGGAGACCTTAGATGGACATCAGTTGTGTATTTGTGTGGTTTACTGGTGCACATTGTGGTTTGGCATACGTTGTTGTTCCATGCCTTTGTTCATTTGTTTTGGTGTGGACGGCTATGTCAGCCAGGGGGAGTGTTGGTTTGTGTGGCTTCCACCCGTAACGACTGACGCCGATGCATCATCCATATACCCAGGTTGGCGGTATATGATAGAGGAGGGCGTAACGACACAACAAGCCTCCAGAGTATCCCGAGACTTCTCCAACACCTACGACAGTGCCAGAGAGATGCTGTCGATGCGTTCCGGCAGCCCTGTTGGCTTCTCCAGAGCTAGGAGAGTTCCCTTAATGGATTGAGACCCGCGCACCCAATGGACTGTACCGGTGCGACGAGGAGACCCGGTGGCTATAGTAGGGCTTCCGATGTTCGGAAAGCCGTGGGTGATGTCTGGACGTTGATTTCAAGATTTTCTGGCACTGCTCTTATTCTCTCGGTGGTCGAGACCCGGGCACTCGGAGAGCTGTTTCGGTGCCTCGAGGAGACCACCATTATTGTTGTTGTGGTGTATGTAGTGTGTTTTCCAAGCTGACTCATTTGGGTTCAGTGGGGGTGACAGGGCTCAGTGCGGCTAGCTGCCGGCGCCCCTACCTAAGCCCGCTAGGGGCTCATCTGTACTCTCTCCTTGTTCTTTTGTATTCACCATTCCAGACTTAGCCAAATTCTTGCCGTCTTGCATCGTACTCACACACAGAGCTAATTTTTGTTATTTCATGGTCTTGCATGCCCTAAAAAATTTCCAATTGTGACCGCCACGGGCGTGACTACTGTGGAGGTCCGCTAATGGAGCTGAACATGTCTCACGCTTGGGGAAGAAGCTCCAGCAAGATGTGTGTAGACCTCAGCACGCGTTGGCTCCACCGGATGATGCTCCAACAGCGTCCCCTCTCGCCTTCACTCATTTGTACGCCAATGTACACAAGCTGGGAAGATACAACATAGCACAATGAGAGGTGTGGAAAAACCAACAAGCTCGAGCTCCTGAAGATGGACGAGGTGGTACGGACAGATGAGAGAAATAGGTTCCCAAAAGTGGATGTTGAACGGATTACAATGTTGGTTTTCACGCATCTTTCATTCTGCTCTGTTGTGTCCTCCCGACTTGTGTACATCGCCAACTGATGGCGATACGCGACGCTGCTGGAGCATTGTTTGGTGGAGCTGACACACGCTAAGGTCTGCACGCATTTTGTTGGAGCCTCTTGCCTCTGACGCATGACGTGCTCAGCTCCATTGGCACACCTCCTCATACCCACGCCGCTGGCGGTCACTGCCACCATAGATGCTGCCTGCACGCGTCCTGTACTAGATCTGAGTGCACGGTTGCACTTCTAGCATCTTGTTCCACTTAGGGTTCGAGTTTCAGGTTATTCGAGCATTGTTGTGATGAGGGTCATTCTAGTCTAGACTTTGCCTGGGTTTAGGCAGCCATAACTCCTTAGTCTTATTCTTTGGATGATTCTGACTGCACGTGTGTGTTTGCAGCGTGGGTATTTAGGTATGATCATTTTTTCAAGAGTAACGGTCGGCACCCGAGTTTGGGGTTGTCGGCTGCCTGGCAAGGCTAATCGAGAAAACCCAGCCTGCTAGGAAAATAGGAATTTTCTGATTGGTTGGTAACCTGAGTAACAAGCTCTACAGAGCTGAGCTAGGCCTAATTCTGTGAAGGGTCTCTTAGTTGCTCTGATTCTCTGTTACTAATCGTTCATTCTCCCTTTTGTCAGCCTTTCTAGTGCTAACCCCTCAATGCACAGTTTTCCTCTCACAAGTCTCAGAGTAACTAGAAGGGGCAACAGTACAAAGCAACGAGTGTAGGGCCATGCCTACTCCAGCCATGGTGCAGTCCCAACCAGCCCCTCTAGACTTGTTTCCCACTTGGTATCAGAGCCATAGCAAAACAGAAGCAGCACATCAAAGCAGCAACGAGGCATACATGTCTTAGTCTACGCTGGCAGTCCTAAAAACGCGCCTGTGTAGGGGAAACTTTGCAAAACGTTTTGTGGCAGAGTTCACCCTCCAGACGGCATCATTAAATACTTCCGATGCAGGAGAAATGCTATATATGTTTTCTTCAGCAGCACTGACCCTGCGGCGACAGTAGCATTGGCGGACTCGCAACCGGCAAAATGACATGCGACGCCGTGACGACACCAACGCACGCGGCGATGGCGCCATGGACAAGGGAAGTCCCTTGTCTTCCCCTCCCTTGTCTCTCCTTTACAGTTGCTGTCACGGTAGCCACAGCACCTAACGCCGCGGCAGCAGTAGTAGTAGTAGCGTAGCTGTAGCAGCCACAACAGGAGTCGCTATAGCAGCTACGGCAGTAGCCACAGCGTGACTCTAGTTGCTACAACAGTTGTAGCAGAGCCATAGCCGTGATAGCAACAGCAGTGCAGTCGCAGCTGGTGTGGCAGCAGCCAAAGCAACAACTGTAGTAAAGCCGAAGCCACAGCAGCAATAGTGCAGTAGCCGCGCGCAATTGCAGTAGTTTCAGCCGTAATAAGAGCGGCAGCAGCGACGGCCGTGGCAGCAATCGCAATTGTAACTGCTGCAATAGTGCATCAACTACTTGCAGCCGCGGTAGCAGCAGCCACAGCATCACTCGTAGCAGCAGTAGCAGCAACAGTAGTGATGGCCGCAATATGAGTAGCAACAGCAACAGTGGTGGTGCAAGAACAACCGTAGCAATAGTAGTAGCATAGCAGCCGCAGCGACAACAACAATAGCAGCGACTACAGTGTGGTAGCAACGACAGTTGCAGCAGTAGCACGGCGGCCGCAATATCAGCAATGACTCGCTGTTGACATCAGCAATAGTAAGTTACTATAAACATCAGCTGTCATTGGCTGACGTCACTGCTCACATCACTACAGACGTCAACACTCAATGAAAAAATGAATAAGGAAGAAGAAAGGGGAAAAAATACAAAACTCCGAACTCAATCCATTGTGGTTGGATGCCCTGGTGAGCAGGGGTCCTCCTCTGTTAGAGGACCCATTGGTCCCCCTTTTTCATAGAAGTTGTAGCACCTGCAACAATAGCAGCAACAACTACAATAGCCGCTACAATAGCAGCAGCCACAGATACTATCGCAGCAATAGCTACAACAGCAACACCAACACTCGCAACAGCAATTGTAGCAACAGTAGCTGCTCAGCAACCATAACCCATGCTACAACCGCAGTAGTAGTAACAGAACCAGCAGTAGTAGCAGCACTAGTAGCAGCACACACAACAGCAACAATAGCAACAGCAGCTGCTACTGTAGCAACAGTAACAGCATCCACAATAGCAACAGCAGCAACCGCAGCAGTAGGAGCAGCAGTTGCAATATTTGTAGTAGTAGCATAAGTAGCTATAGTGTTAGTACCAGCAGTAGTAGTAGCAATCCACAGGCTTTCTTGTCGACTCGCCCGATCCCCTGGTCGTTAATTTTCCAGTAGCTTGCCGCATTGACGCACTAACTTGGAACACTGCAACCATCGACGCCATAAATCCACGCGAGCGTCCCGCCGCACTTCCTTCCTCCTTGGCACGCCAGTCTTGTAGTTTATGTGGCCACACATTACGTGGCAAAGCAGTAGACCCAGCATCAACGGAAGAAAGTGACATCAGTCCTTCGCCCCATTATGAGTGCCGACCGTACGCCAAAGGCTTTTCAGGCCCTGCTCCCGCCGCTCCAAGCGGACGAGCAATTTCATAGCTAGGAGCTCAACTTGCGCATCTAGACACAAGGTGAGGGTCCGTGGCCATACACCCTCCCGTACGATTCCTCCCATGCCGACCACCTGCATGATGTTGGTTGTGCCGTACACGCTCTCGTCCCGGTCGAACCTTCAGCTCCACACCTCGCCATCAAGCCCTTCCTTGGCAACTTCACTACTGGTAGTCTTCCCAACCCCGCAGCAACATGGCACATCCTCTCGCACCCTCATCGCCTATTTAACGAGGCTGAGACCAGCCATCTGCTTAGGGAGTTCAAGTCCTTACACCTGCTACTGGCAACGGGCAAAGGAAATCCTCCACCGCCTAGGAGACAAGGCTCCATCCCCTCTAGCCATACTCCTAACAATCAAGTGTGGTGCCACGGACGTGTTTGCCGACATCTTCATTCACTACCTCCAGGAAGTCCTCACCACAATGGCAGCCTAGGGCAGCCTCATGCCCATGGCATACGAGTTGTTCCTCCGGACTCAGGAGGCTCGTAGAGAGTCGCGCCTCCAGCGCACGGAGGCCCTCACCTCTCCTGCCATCACCTCCGTGGCCATTGCTTCCTCCGTAGCAGCTGCGTCCTCCAGCACCTCGATGTTAGGGAAGAAGATTCACAAGGGAAAAAAGGGAAAGGGCCACCAATAGTATTCGACCGGGTCTAGTGGTGGTGGCTCGGTCTGCCACAATTGTGGCCCGCAATGACACAGGTGCTCTACGTGTCTTCTCCCGAAGGACAAGGAGCGCGTCATCGCCATCATGTGTATTCAGCGTGAGCGTCGTCTTGTTTCTGCTACCGTGGCTGTCGCCGCCCCTGATGCGTCCACCCTGCGTGGATACTCCACCCCTCTGACAGTCACACCTCCCCTGCAATCACCAGCCCTGTAATAATACCATCTGCATCCGACATCATCCCTCCTTTCGTTGTCGGTAAATCCCTCCTCCCTCCCAAGCTCAGATGCCGTCACACCACAGTCGGTCTACTCCCTCGGACCCTCCATACGTGAGCATCAATTGGAGTAGTTGATCGCACTTTAGCTAGGATTGCCTCACCCTCCTCCTAAGGGAAGTGCGAGTTGCATCACCTCTTGTTCCCGTGCTCTACCCTACATGACAGAGACTGAGCTGTGGTCGTGTCCGACTTCCTCACCCATCCCGTTATCTCCTGTGTCCTCCCCTTCTATTCCTCTTTGTGATGACATGGCATGAATGGATGACTGGCAGGCTCAATTTTCACCCTCGTCCATCGCGTCCGCGTCACTCGACCACTACCTTATGTCGGTCAGTGACCTAACGACAGTTTCAAAGATCCTGCCAAGACCTGGATCATCGACTTTGGGACCACACATCAAATGACGGCCTTGCATGAGGCCTTCAGTGTACTTGGTCCTGTTGCCAATGTATCTAGTCTTCAGACATGTTCTGGCCAGGTGTTACCTCTCCGTGGTGTTGGCGTTGTTTTCTTCCGTGGTCCCGCCAGGGACGTTTTCATGACCGATGTCCTAAACCATCCCAAGTCTTGAGCTCAGCTTCCTGTCCATCACTGCCCTCAACCGCATGAACATGGACGTCTTGCACTTGCGTGGTGTTGGCATTGTGTCATTGCGTTCGTCCAGTCATGTTTTCTTGCACGCCACCGCTCGTTGCAACCTGTGGTATGTCCCTTGTCTGTCCTCCTCGTCAGCCAACATCAGCCAGTGCGCTCTCTCCGCAATACACCCGCCTTCTCCACCGCCGCCTCTTCCACGTCCACTTGGCTGCCATCGACAGCGTGCTTCGGACCAAGCCGGCCACAGGCCTTGAATCCACCTCCTTCCTTTGCCATGTCCCACTGAGTGCTTTGACTGCGCCGAGGGGAAAATTCACCGCTCAACTTACCCCATATCCGTCTCATGTGCGTCCGCCCCTGTAGACTTGGTCCACTTCGATGTCATGGGCCTTCTTCCCATGGAGTCTATCCGGGAGCAGACGATATGTCCTCACCTTCACTGATGACTTCTCCCACTACCACTGGGTGTTCTGCCTTTGGCAAAAGAGCATTGTCACTACCACCATTTGGGACTGGCTCATCGGTACGGAACGTGAGTTTAGTATCCCTCTTTGTCACTTTTGCTCTGATCGCGGTAGTGAGTTCATAGGCAAAACCACGACCCTCCTTGCCTCACGCGGGATCCATCATGAGACATCAGCACCTTGCACACCCACCTAGAACGGCGTCTCCGAGTGGTAGAATCGTACCATGGTTGATACCGTGCGTACTATGCGGGTCGAATCTGGACTCTCCAATGGTTTCTACTTCAAGGCGATGGCCTACATGACGTGGGTCTGGAACCGGATTCCCCACGGACCCCTTTCCTAACAGTCCACGCCGTACGAGCACTGCTGTGGCTAGCGAGCCGTCCTCCGTCCGGCTCACGTCTAGGGCTGCGTAGCCATCATGTGGTTGCTTTTCCCACAGCAAGGCAGTAAGCTCATCCTCCACAGGCATCCTTACACCTTCCTTGGCATATCTCGTCAGTCGAAAGCATGGCGCATTGGGGATCCCTCCCGGGACTACATCGTCAAGTCTGAAGATGCCCTATTCTTTGAGGGGTTATTTCCCTGTGACCTCGTTTGCTCCTGTTCATTCATGTCCCTCCTGTTGCATGGGGAAGTAGTGAGTCTTTCCTCCGTCCGGCCACTTCCGGGAAACACATCGCCTACACCCATTCATCCCCTCAGGCCGGCAGCCTAGCCTACATGTGCTGGCCCCTCCGGGTCGACAGTCCCATCCGTGTCTGCTAGCCCCTCCAGGCCAATTGCCCAGTCTGCATCCGCTGGCCCGTCTGGGTTGATATTCCTGTCTGCATCTACTAGCCCTTCTGGGCTAGCCACCCAATCTACGCATGCTGGTCCCTTCAGGTTGACAGTCTCGTTTGCGTCTGGTAGCCCCTCTGGGCCAGCCACCCCTCCTGCGTCCGCGGGCGCATTCCGGCCAACCGTCCCATCTGCATTTGTAGGCACCTCCAGACCACCCGCCTTGTCTGTGTTTGCTAGGCCCTCCAAGCCAGCTGCCCCGTCTGCGCCCGCTCGCCCCTCTGGGTCGACAGTCCCATCCGCATCTGCTAGTCCTTCTGGATTAGCCGCCCCGTCTGCGTCCGTTGGCCCCTCCGAGCCGACAGCCTCGTCTATGTTTGTTGGCCCCTCTGGTTCGACAGCCTTGTCCGTGTGAGTTGACTCCTTTGGGATGGGGCGGATGGCCTCGTCTGCGTCGGATGGACCATCTACGAAGTCCCCGCTCCAAGACACGTCTGAGACACTGATCGACTCACTCCCAGCCGCTCCATCTCTTCCGCCTCCCGCCCAGCCATGCTACACATGCAGCCAAGATGAGAGCCTCTGACCTAGGCCATCAGTGAGCACAAAGGCCGCCTTCTCGGGACCTCTCGTGCCACGACCCCCTGGCACCCCACGAGGCTCCTCGCCTCCCGACAGACTTACTCCCAAAATCGTGAATGCGGACCTTGGCACCAAGGCCCTTGGCTTGGCCACATTGGCTGTCCTTGCAGATCTCCATCCGGGCTTAGCACTCAGCTACATCATGCTCTATCAAGAGCACGGACATGCCGTCACGGCCGTGCTCACGTGCATACCACTTGGGACTCGAGACACGTACGCCCTCACTGTCCGCTCCACGGTGCGCCCGGAGGACCTAGCCACCCTATGTGAAGTTCGGGCTTCTTCCAAGGCCACACAGTAGGAGTCTGGATGTGTGGAAGAGCTTGCCACCATCCGACAGCATGAGGTCTACAAGCTTGTTGACCTTCCCCCCGGCCGAAAGGCCAACGGCGCCAAGTGGGTCCTTCGTTGCAAGTAGAAGACCGACGGATCCCTGGACAAGTACAAGGCCCGTCTTATGGCCAAGGGCTTTGCTTAGGCCCCTGGAATCGACTATGACCAGATCTTTGCTCTGGTTGGCCGGATCTCCACTAGCCGGATGCTGTTCGGTCTGGTTGCCCCGCATGGGTGGGAGCTGAATGAGATGGATGTGAGTAACGCCTTTCTTCACGGCTCACTGGAGGGCGAGGAACTCTACATGGTACATTCCCCAGGCTTTGACGAAGGTACTAGCAAGGTCCGGCAACTGCAGAAGGCCCTCTATGGCCTGAAGCATTCTTCTCACTGTTGGAACAAGGATATCAGTCACACGCTTCTCAATGGCGGTCTGCTTCACAGAACCATAGGACAAAGGCATTGGCAAGGTCTAGCAACCCTGTATTGTTCGTCAGCTTGAGAGGCCAGCCCTTTGTCGTCGTCCTAGTCTACATCAACAACCTCCTCATTGGGTCGCAGGACGTAGCTACCATCCAGCGCATCAAGGACATGCTACACGTTACCTACCAGATGAAGGACCTCGGGCCTGCCCGAGTGTTCGTAGGCATGGAGTTGGAGCATAACCGCTCAGAGGGTGTCTTGCACATCCACTAGACCGCCTACGTCCAAACCCTGTCCGCTCGCTTCGCCAAGGCCCTACTCCTCATCCCAAGTGCGTCCTCACCCATGTTATCCAATGGCCAAGCAAAGCTAAAGAGCCTTGACCCACTTGTTGTGGGGGAGCCGGTTGACGTGACAATGTATCTGAGAGTCATCGGGTTACTGATGTTCCTGGCAACAATGACGCGGCCAGCAATCGCGTTCGTTGTCAACCTCCTGGCATAGTTCTCCCAAGAGCCGTGTCACCTCCATTTTGAGGCCACAATCCGCATACTACACTTTGTCGTCTTGACTCCATGACGAGGCCTCATGTACCAGCGACAACAATTTTTTTTCATATTGGACTACACTGATGGTGACTGGATTGGCAGCCCGGACGGCAACAACCGCACCAGTTGGATCTTTCTCGTTGGCAGCACGGCTGTGTCCTAGCCTAGTGGTTAGCAAGGATGCATTACACGTAACACTAATGAGGCTGAGTATGTGGCGCTTGTTCTGGCATGTGTGAGAGCGTGTGGTTATGTCGTCTATTGACCGAGTTACGCCAGTCTATTACGTCCATCACTTTGCACTGTGACATTGAGAGTGCCATGGCCATCACCGACAATGATGGCATGCATCACACGCACACAAAGCACATCAATATTGAGTATCACTATGTATGTTCGTTGTTGCACGAAGGTAGCGTGAGCATTGTATGGGTTGAGACAACACGGCAGCTGACTGACCTCTTGACCAAGGTACTAAATCGCGACTCGTTCAAGAAGGCTGTGAGTGCGGTCGATGTACGTCCGTGAGCTGCTCTCTGAGCCTCTGCCCACATATTGCCTATCTTGGGGGAGTCTTGCTTGCTTGGTCCATGTGCTTGTTGCCTGCTCATGTACACTACGCTTGTGAGTCATGGGGAAGTGTTGGTTTTTGTGCATCTCTCATTGTGCTCTGTTGTGTGCTCCCGGCTTGTGTACATTGATGTGCAGATGACTGACACTGAGATGTGACGCTCCTAAAGCATCGTCCTGTGGAGCCGACGCACGCTGAGGTTTGTACGCATTTTATTGGAGCATCCTCTTTCAGACACATGATGTGCTCAGCTACATCAGCAGGCCTCCTTAGCATTCACGCCATCAGCGGTCATTGCCACCATAGATTCCGCCTGCATGCATCCTGTGCCAGATCTGACTACAAGGTTGAAGTTGCATCATCTTGTTCTACTTAGGGTCCGAGTTTCAGGTTATTTGGGCACTGTTAAGACCAGGGTCTTTCCAGCCTAGACGCTGCCTGGGTTTAGGCTGCCATAACTCCTTGCTACTGTTTTTTCTAGATGATTCTGACCACATGTCTGCCTTCACAACGTGGGTTTTTAGGTATGGTCCAGCTTTCAAGAAAAAACGGACGACGCCTGGGTTTGGGGTCATCACTGAGAAAACTCAGCCTGCCAGGCAACTAGGAATTTCCTGATTGGTTGGTAACTTGAGTAACAAGCTCTACAGAGCTGAGATAGGCCTAGTTCTGTGAGGGGTCTCTCAGTTGCTCTCATTCTCAATTGCTAGTCATTCATTCTCAGTTCCGTCAACCTTTCAAGCGCTAACTCCTCATCGCAGTTTTCCCCTCACACGTTTCAGAGTAGCTAGAGGGGGCAGTAGTGCAAAGCAACATGTGTGGGGCCATGCCTACTCTAGCCATGCTGCTGTCCCAACCAGCCTCTATAGATTAGGATCCAGCTTACAAGAGGGTATACATGGTAATCCAAAAACGTAAGCATTCCACTGCATTTCTTTCCCATCATGGTGGTAACTTCCCTTAATTCATTATGGCTTTTGGGGGANTTCCAGATATCTCAGACCACTCCTGATTCTGGTGATGTGATTCCGCTGTCATGAATTGCTGAATTGGCTCATTTGGCTTGCTCACATTCATCTTTTTTTGTAAAATTGGACCACATGTTACTGTTTAGATGTAAACGAGTCTATAAACCTAACAAGTTAGCATTCACATCACTTAAATTGTAGCCAAACACGTCAAAGATCTATCATCTTTATGTCGATCGGTCCTGAGAATTTCGACCGTTTGCACCAGCCTTTGGTTGTTACACCGAGAGATCCGTGAAAGGTTCACAAGGATTTTTATGCCAAGCGGAACGTAGGTGGGTTCACAAGGATGAGGTGTGAGATAATAGATGACTCAAGGAATTGGGAGATATGGATAATCTTTAAGAAGCAGTAAGTGTACCTCGGTGACAGGTGTGGAGTGCGTTGAGCATACATATAAAATGACGAGAATCATAATGAGGCATATGTTGCATCCTCGGCGCTTGAGCTGAGCATCGCGTGCGAGATCGCACCGTGAGTGGCTGCTTCAAGAATCTCTGGAAAGAAGTCTGGGGGGCTTCAAGAATATCAAGGTGTAGTTTTACAAAGTCCAGCACCGTTAAAGTTGACTGAACAATATCAAAACATCAGTATGGTTCACGACACTTCAGTTGACCTTTCTAGAAGGTGGTCGAAGTTGTCACAATCTTCTGGAGCTGGGGGAAGATGGACAGAATACCCTCGACCAATCAGCGTGAAGATCTAGAGGTTGACACGCGGTTGACCACAAATGTAATGACATAAATGCCCTCTCTAAGGATGCACACCAAATCCTGGGTTCCCAAATCAAATTCGCAAATCTGGATCCGAGATCCAGATTCACCAATCCGAATCCGTAAAAATGGATCAATCATTCCAGGTTTTTCAAATCTTTTCTGGAATTCTTTGAGGAAAGGACGAGGGGAGGGAGAGGGGGTGAGGGGAGGGAGGCAACTTAGAAAAAAAAGTAAGGATTTTAGGCCAACTCCCTGCATGAGATAACCCTTCTTGGTAGGGTTATTGCATGCATGTTTGTTGGCCTGTTGTGGACAGTGAGCCACTTAGACTCACCACTGACAGAAAGGCTTGGCGCGTTTCTGAACAGGCTCACGAACCACTACTTGCCTTTGTGGGAAATCTGCGGCTGGCAAGCCACATCAGGCTTGTCACCAAGCCTGTGGTTCGTCAGCAATTGAAAAGCCAAGTTTAAACTGCCGAGATCCTGCTGTCAACGCATTGACGAGGACGAGCTCTCACCATCGCATACATTGTCATGTGTGTGCGGTGACAAGGGTTGATCCGGACCAATCTCTTTTTTTTTTTTCAATTCTAATAGCCTGTTGCACAGACCCGTGAAAGGATTCGCAAATCCATGAGGATTCGCAAATCCGGACCCAGAAATTTACCCGTTGCGGTACAAGTGGCAGTCGGCACTTTGGCTGCTCAATAGGTTCCGAGCCGCTTGCATAAAGTGTGGGAAAACCGTTCGAGCGTCAGATTGGTCTTCTCTGTTTCTCTGATGATGGAATGCCATTGATAGCTGGATTTGATTGCCGTAATGTGTCATCAATTCGCGCCAAAAAAAGCTGGTGAAACAACCATCTATGTCACTGATGATGGTGCATGGCACGTTGTGCAACTGCACAACATGGTTTAGAAACAATCACAATTTTCTTTCTGCGTCTCTGTTGGAAGAGGGAGGGGTTGGAACACCATACAAACCATTTTTGCAACGTGGAACAATAGGGCTTTAGGATGCCTGTTTGCAAAAGTACCCTATGACAACTATGTACGTTAGTGGCACGGTTCATCTAAGCCAAAATGGCTAAGGCGACCATTTTCCCACTCTCGTGAGGCACCTATTCTGAGGGTCTACGATTTTGTTCTAAACTTGGTCACAGAACAGCCCAATGTTGTTGCAATGGGAGTAGACGGGGTGGCCTCGTGCGACGAGATTTTTGTCTCTGACCGGTTTTGCACGTTTTGTAGAAGGCTGATACGTCTATCTGCATCTTGTCCTACCAACAGTATTTTTACCAGCTTGTTGAGCATCTTGTTCTCGCCAAAGTATCCACATAGACCAGTGTTGTGTTATTCCTCCAATTAAATCCTTCATAGCTCCTCATTCGGTGTGATGAGGACCTAATGAGTGAATCGCCACTGCCAGTAGGGGTCATTGAACCAGAACTTGGTTTTGTCGTACCCATCAAACCCCTTGTATCCTTTTGCCAAAAAACTTGCAAAGTACGAGTCTCATTTGACAAGTAGTGTGTTGGCTTTTGCCATTAGATCTTGTCACCGACTCAGAGAATCCAACAGATTTGTCTTCCTAGGTTGATACTCGATGTCGTAGTCAAAACTAGACTCGAGGAACTCCATCCATTGAGTTTGTTGACGAATCAGATTTGCTTGAGTCTTGAGATATTTCAAGGCATGATGGTTGGTGCGGATAATACATAATCATCATTCTAAGTGGCACCACAATGTCTTGAACGTGTGCACAACTGCGAGCATTCATTTTTTGTGCACCGCATAGTTGAGTTCTGGCCCGCACAATTCTCTTGACATATACACAACTGGTTGTTCTCCATCGCTGTTGTCTTGGAGGAGAATGACTCTTGTGGCTTAATTGAACATGACAGTGGCCATGATGTAATCCACCATTGGATCTGCCAATCGTAAGGCTGGCATTGAGATCAGAGCATTTGTGAATGAGTTGAACACTTCATGTTTGCTGTCCCCCCAATTCCACTCGTTGGTTTTCTGAGTGAGATGGAAGAGAGGCGCTAACACTCAAGCGTAGTCCTTTATGAATCGATGGTA
>SZWC01002374.1:39182-68544 GCA_023375785.1 Penium margaritaceum
GTCGCAACCAAGAAAATGCTTGCGGACTTCTTGACAAAGCCGCTAGACAGCGACTTGCATGTTGCAGGTGCTCGAGGAGTCGGCATGGTGGATGCAAGAGATGAGAACTAAAGACCAAGAAAA
Source organism: Penium margaritaceum (assembly GCA_023375785.1). Taxonomy (NCBI): domain Eukaryota; kingdom Viridiplantae; phylum Streptophyta; class Zygnematophyceae; order Desmidiales; family Peniaceae; genus Penium; species Penium margaritaceum. Next base: position 39,306 of record SZWC01002374.1, read on the forward strand.
CTGACATGCACAAACACAACCTAGAGCTACAGGTTCATGCCGAAGAAAACTACCACAGCAGGTGGCCTACGGTGCAAGGGAGAGATTGTTGTTCTTCTATGCCCCATGGCCACTGCTATGGGTTGACGGACAGGTTGGGCATGCACTGCTCCCTTGGAGTAAGTCCCCCAAACCTTGTTCGTGGTGCAAGTCCAAGCGAGACACCAGAAGTGTAGCGCAACGGATAGCATGTTGGACTTAGGGACAACAGGTCCTGCGATCGAGCCTTGATGTGCGCAGGAGGTTTTTTGACCTTCTAGCACAGGGGAAGTTTCTTAGACATTTCTCCATGCATGAGGAGAGTGCGCCACTTGGCGGTCAGTGGATGCGCCAATTGGCGGACTGGTGAGGTGGTTTGGAGTGACCATCCCAAAAGTGTCACTGCCCACACACCTTAGAAGCCAGGCCTAGGACTATATGTACCAGGCTCATTCCTCATTCTAATTACACAATCTGGCCTTAGATGCTCCTCACAGAGTTGTCCAACTAAGGAACAGTATAAAGAAGACACTGGTTGGTCTAAGCCCCAGGAGTTAGTCTTTGACTAGCACCTCGCGCGAAAGTGACCAAGTGTTAAGTGGACACAGTTGCTAGCAAGTGATTGCCTAGGAACTGCTCAGTGTGGAACCGTGATCCTGAGGGTGATATCTTCTCCTAGCTGAAATGCTAGGAGCGGACGGCAGGTGCTATTGTGTCGGCCCTGTTTTCTAGTCCGTTTGCCTCAGGCCGGTTGACAGAGATCACCATCCTAACTCCCTCTCTTCTCACACTCGTGTACAGTTCACTAGATGAGGGACTACCAAGGGAGGGACAATCTTGCACAAAATTGTCATACGTGCCTAGCCCATGACGATCTTGCACCACTACGTCAAAAGATACATAAATTTGTGACTGGCGCAGGCTGCAAGACTCAAAAGTGTAAAACTTGTGCAAATATGCGAGTTTGAGTTCAACTCCCTTGTTTATGACTCAAAACAAGGGGGGGCAAGGAGAAGATGGAATGGGACCTCTAGAGGTTCAAAACACTAAAGTCTCTTTCTATTTGGCCATCAACACCGCTTGTCCCAGGAGTAATGTGGAGGAGAAAATCCATTCAATGAGCTCTACATTCCAATGTGTCAAGCCTGATGATGACCTAGTGCAAGAGCACGAGTCAGTCAAATGGTACACTAGTAGCCGAAGCCAAAATGGGGCTTGCAGCTATGACTCTTGCGGTGTTGACTAAACTGCAACATGATGATGCTTGCAGCAGCACCAAGCAATCATAACATAGAAGGAGAAGGCTACCACGTTTCATGACAAAAATGAGCAACATAAAAGGCCCTATAATGTTTTTTTTGCGATCTTCAAAAGGTTTGTGGTTTCAACCAACACTAGGCCCATGCTCTAACATTGGTGGAAAACTTCCCTTTGGATGAGGTTTCTAGTATCCACCTTTTTCCATGCTTCTGGCTTGTCTTTCAGACTACGAATCTCATTGGCCAAGGTTTCACACATTAATGCCCACTGATGTAAAGAGACACCATACACGAGCTTTCCAAGGAGAATGGAGGGGCTGCATGTACAAAGCTACACAAACCAATTGTAGCTTGGTGCCACAGGGATAAACCCTCTCAATGATTAAAGAGGATCTAAGGCAAGACGAGACAAGATAAGACAAGGATGTATGGAAAGAGAATTGGAGTGTAATGTATTAAGGAATTCGAAATGAAGTATCTGTGTCCCTAGTGAGAAATTGTTGTTGGAAGTCTCATGTCTTATGTTTTTTTACAATGATAATTATAGTGTTTTAAGTCTACTCAATGTTTTGAGTCACAACTAGGATAAGTAGATGAAAAGAAACACGTGTATGCAAAACAGACACCTAGCCCTCTATGAGAGCTAAATGCGCATTCTCCTTGAGATGCAAGTCACATCTTCTCATTCAGAACTCATCGCTTTCGGACGTGCTTTTGGATCATGGCATTACTACCTCAATGGTCTTGTAGAAGATGTGACCATCATGGCCAAGAAGAGCCCATTGGCGTTTTTCCAAATTCAACAAACCTTTCAATACTATAGGCATGTTTGAGTCAGTCCCAAGACCAATTACGGTATACATGGCTCTGTTGCCCATGGTGCATCAGCATGGCCAAAACCACTAAGCTGACAACCTCTTGAGTTAAAGAAGAACTAAATATAGTGGGTGTCCAATGGCCATAGCAACAGCCGTGACACTGACACCTGCCCCTCCCACGCAAAAACTACACCAATAAAACAATATGAAAAACATTTATACAAATAGAACACTCCGTGAATGTCTGGTTTTGTGGCGTGTGGAATCCTTGAGAAGTATGAATTTAGTGGAAGTGAGATTATTATTCTTGAATGGAGAATAAGTCATTGTGCTAGGTTTAGGACATTATTTAGCAAAGTTAACATCTAAGCTCGTTGACCCACTAGTGGCATGCCATGTGAGACCAAAAAAACTACAAAAGAGATTACAAACCAATATGGGCACTCGAGATGAAGTGTTAACATCCGCAAGCACTGCATGACACACAGCCTACGTCTCCGTAACAAGGCTAGCAAGAAAAATCCTGGTTGACTCCTTCAATAACTTCCTAGCCTAGAGATTCCTTGGAATTATTTCAAGGTCAAATCCGTCATCAATTGTTTGGGAAAAGCTTATGACCATGAAGTAGTTCTAGTGCAGGCTATGGAAAATAGGAGACAATTCATTCTTGTAAACACTGACATGAACACAGGGGAGGTTGCTCATCACGTTTTTAGCCTACGAGGAAGAACTACAGATTTGTGGTACACATCATCTACGACCAAGATACATAAACAGTAGCAATTATTGGCACAAAATGGCTTGGTGCTTTGGAATATAGTCTAAAATGTGAACAACGTTCCACAATCAGACCAATGGATAGATTGAGTTAACAAATCACAATATGGAGCAAATACTTTGCATACACATGGAAATTGTCAAGGATGGCTTGAATGAATTCCTAGTATCATCCAATTTCTTACTGAATAATCGAGTGAACGAGTCCAAGTATCTAATATAATATGTTTAGAGAGATTGAGTTCAACACGTCGTCATCCAATGGTACCTTCTTCATTGGAAAGAAGGACGAAAGGTTGGAAAGCTACACTGTTTGAGGCCTATATTAGGGCATGGAATCCCTATTAAAAGAGGAGAAATGACACATTCAAGTTCTTCCTAACAGGAGGAGATTCATGCTGAAAAGGGTCACTAAAATTCAGCGTAAAAATGAGTGGCAAGACGGTGCTTAGTAATAAAAAACCTTTGCAGAAGATGCCATTGTTGACCAAAGCTTCTACCGAAGTGGATTCGACCATTTTTGTTCCTTACAATAATTGGAGAAGTAGCAAATGTGTTGATGCTTTTGTAACGTATAAAAATATGTTGTTGACCACAGCTACAGTATGGAAAGGTGCAACCACCAGCATCCCTAGTTATGATTGGCCAGTATGAGGTCTCATAGTTGCTCTACAATTGACCTTGTACTCTTTGGTCACCGATTGTTAGGGACTACCTCGTTCATTGGGCCGGTTGTGGACTCTGGCACATATCACGCATTGAAATCATTTGATGTTTAGAGTGGTCAATGAGCATGGGAGTGAGATGGAAGCTTGCACAGATTGGCGTGCAGTACGCAGCACCACATAAACGTGGAAATAGCAAACAAAGTATCCACTAGCCAGCGTTCATTGACAGCCAACCACCGTAGGTTTGAACATCCAACATGTTTCTTTCCCAGAATTTCCATCATCAGGGGTGGATGTCACTAGCGTGTTTACCTACAACCTGTAGCTTAAGTTGGATTATATTGCACGTGCTCATGTGTCAGCTAGACCTTTCATAATGTGGATGTTTCACTATCATGCACACGTTTCTTTCATGTAGTGGAATTGTTAATACACACTAGGGAGGAGTATTGTCTGGGATATTGAGTTCAACACTCCTCCTTTTCTGTAATGAATGCTGACTAATGGCCAGCCTCTTGCAAGAAGCTGGCCACCACCCAGCTTGGCCACAAGCCTCAAAGGCGAGAGGGCTGCTTGTGACCTTGAGCCCTCAAGCTTACTGTCCCCTCCATGCCATAGAAGGCTAGCAAGGAAAGGGGGAGGGAGATACCAAGAGATAGAGATTATAGAGAGAGACTAGAGAGAGAGAAAGAGAGAGAGAGAGAGAGAGAGAGAGAGAGAGAGAGAGAGAGGGATGAGATTTCTTAATGTATATGGTGAGTATGTGGCCATTGACACCTATCATGGTATACTCTCTTGTCTTGCATGCCATCCACACAGTCATGTCCAAGAGACTAAGAACAATGACTTCAACTGGAAACATAAAATGCAAGATCAAGTGGGCCATTGATGTACTTCATTACTCTATTATGCAATTTTGTACTCTTGAGATCTGGTTCACACCATGTGTTGCTTCCAGATCTTCTATGAATCTTGCAGAATTGCTCATGGTGGAGGCATGACCTTGATCAGTCTCTGAACATAGATGAGGATTCTGGGGGAGCTTCAAGGTAACCATTGTGCCAGATTATTTTGTGCATGAGTGAATATTCCACCTCGGATTTTTCCAAGTGCTCAGGCTCAACTCTCGTGTGGAGGCCTTTACTATTTACAGGTGATGTCCAAGTGAGGTGCTTCCTCACCAGCTTGCTTGTCTTTCACCTGCTCCTCTCACCCTCACTCTCTATCGTTACATGAAACTTTTGGAGTCCTGAAGAGTTTGACGGTGCTCTCATCCATGTGTTTCCCATTATTTCTTGATCATTCCCTTGTCCCCTTGTTAGTATCCACAACCTAAAGACATAAACATGTATATGTGTATCAAGAGAGAGAGAGAGAGAGAGAGAGAGAGAGAGAGAGAGAGAGAGAGAGAGGTGGCTGATTGTAACAAAAAACCCTCCGTCCTAAGAGGATGTAGTGGAGATTAGCCTCCGCCACCCTCCTTTCCCCGACTTCTCCAAAACCTATTTTGAATTAGGGATTATCAAAGTGTTATTGCCCTGGGGATTTCTCATCAAACGTGCCTTACACAAGAAAATCTTGGTCCATCACATAAGAAAAAAATATTGACCAGTGAAAACTTGAAGTAAAAGAACGCACGAAAGCACACGAGTCCAAGATGCAACCCTCCTTGATGGGGACCGAGAACATGAGGGGGAGGTAAACATGAAATTGGGCCTTTGAAACATTGGAAAAAGTCAGTATTCCTGAATTGGGCTTATCGTCGAATATTTCCCCAAAAGTTTTTTGAAGGGGAACAACCGTCTTACGAGCACTAGAATGCACTCTGTCTGACAAGGACCTTGTGGAGGGGTTGGAGTAAGGCCAACTTTCAGAAAATAAATATAAATGAGTGTATAAGTCTCCAGATGAACTGTTGTTTTTGGAGATTTTGATGTACGGGGTTGTGAAGAAGGAATCTCCATGCGTAGTGTTACAATGAGTAGAACGTGGATGGTTCATATGGATGATGTACGAAGAAAGAGACGATTCAAGGAGTTGGGATTGCTAGATAACCTGTGTATAATAGTAATTTCAACTTGATGACAGGTGTCAGATATGTTGAAAACACAAGTACAACATGGATAAACAGATAAAGGAATATGTTTGGTTTTGGACACTCAAGTCGATCAACGCATGCGACACCGCGTCGTGAGTGGCAAATTTGAGAAACTCTGTCAAGGTGTTAGAAGAATTTACGAACATCAAGGTGTGTCTTTATGAATTAAGCTCTGTCAAGAAGTTAACCAAACAATATCAAGACATCAGTACAATTATTTTGACCATTATAGAAAGAGATTATTGGGACTTTTGGAAATGGAACACCGGAGGTCAGGGCAGGTGGCCAAATTTCCTAAGCCAAACGGAGTGAAATTCTTGAGTTCATTGCATCATTGACTACAAACATAAAGAAATCAATGTCCACTCATGTGGTATAGGAACTCGCATATGTGTGAGAGTGTGTGCTCTCTGGATATCAGGCCTTGTTGTGCGGAGAGCAGAGTCACTGCGGGCAGATAGACTTGGAGATGTCTGGAAGCCATAACTGAAAAATATAAGTTATGACAAGTTAATTACAATGAACACAGTACAAGATATTAATAATGTTCAGCTGGCTAATCCTGACCCTAGCCTACTTTTCTCCTAGCTTGTACAACAAGCTACTTGCACATGACCCTGGTGCCCTACTTGCACCCAATGCTTCATGCAGGTAGTGCTTGACCGTCAATCATCCAGATCGATGGTTCGTCTTGTCTCTTGTGCACCCACACAATGCATGCACACTGCTCTGGTGAGCGCTTTGTGAACCGGACGGTATCGTGGATGCCTCCCCATGGTGAGTAAGGTCACCTTGTTGCGCAAGCCGTTAGAAGTACTCCGACCGTCACACGGTCGGACTCACTGGATTTGCTCCCGCCATTGACCGCGCATGTTGCCAGAGCTTTGTATGCAAGACAGGCCCTTGGCGGGTAGCACATCCCTAATGGTACTTTTCGAGAGGGTTAAGTCACCCTCACATTGCATGTTTAGGACGCCACACAAAATTGTGAGAAAAAAACACCCGTGGAGTGTCGAGCACACTCGTTGACCCTCTCGCAGGCTCACTCCTCCTCAACCTTGCATCCTCACGGTCAAGCAAAGTTGGACTCGACCGCGAGCCCAATTTTCTAAACTAAGAAAAGTTCCCGGATGTCTCCCAAACGTGGACAAGTCCCAAGTATGTCTGAAAGATAGGGGCACCTTGCTACATTCACCCCCTCCTTGGAGGCGCAACGTCTCGGTGTGCTTGAGATAGCTATCAAGAACAGTGTTGGTACTTGCAACGTTGAAGTTGTCTTGGGTTTTCCACGCATTGTGTTCAGCCGGGTGCCCCTTCCACTGCACCAGGAACTCACGCCAAAGTCTCCTCTGGCAGTCCGTCGGAATCTTCTTCATCTCAAACTCCTCACGTCCTCCAACCTGGACAGTAGGAGGTGGAGGTGTCCCGTGACCTTGCACAAAGGCATTGGGATTGCGATATGCACGGAGCAAGGAGACATGGAACACTAGATGGATGGTGTTGTAAGCTGGCCATCGCATTGCCACAATGCAAAAATGGACCCATCCATCGTAACTTCTGCTGCCGACTCCCAACTTGAAATGATTATAGGTTTGTAGAGTTGAGCATCACCTGATCCTCCACCTGGAGCTCTTGTTCAAATTGATGCTTATCTTCTTGTTCCTTCTTTTACTTCTGTGCCTTTAACACCTATTGCCGCACCATGTATCATGCGGTACCAAATCCATCGGTAATCCTCTGTACATCCAGAAGAGATGTTGCCATAGCATGGCCTGCTCGGGTTTGTGGTTGGTGGCCATAAACCACCTCAAATGGTAACTTCCCTTTTGATACCAAAAACATCGTGTTATAGGCAAAATTTGCCACTCTGTGCTTCTCCTCCCAACCCCCTCCTTCCAGTGGGACCATGCTCCATAGCAGCTGCTCCAAACTCTGTCTGCTCATTGCTCTTAGGGTGGTATTATGTGGTCGTGTGCACTTGGGTGCCCAATCTCTCCAGAAACACAAAGTGAAGCGCATGTTGCAATCTGAGTTCATCAATTGCGGCACTTTGTGCAGCTTGATGACATGAACAAGGTGGATTTGAGCTGTCCCTATAGTTGTGATTCTCTCAAGACAGGCGATGAAATGTTTCGTCTTTGAGAATTGATCCACCATCACCAACACTGTGTTGATGCCCGCTATGTCAAAGGCAACCCGCCGATGAAGTCAAAAGAGATGTTTGTCCATGGCTGTCTAGGAAAAGGAAATAGTTCTAGCTCCCTTGGTAGCACGGTCCTTTGTGCCTTGATCTGTTGGCACACATTGCAACTGCCCACACACCACTAATATTGGCATGCCAAGGCATTCAACATCTTTTCAAAGCCAAAGTGACCCGAGTAGTGGGTATCATTCGCCTCCTCTACCAACAGCTACTTCAAGGGCGCATTTTCTGGTATGATGGTCCTTATGATCTTGCCCCCTTTTCTCAACACACTCCATCCCATATGGCATCTTTCAGCCCACCATATCAATGCCGTAACCAAGTTTGAACAGGATATGCACGACTAGAGATCCCACAAGCACAGAGATGGCCATAGTCTGCCTTCTCTTGACAGGGATTCTGCCGGATTCACCTTTCCAGACTTATACTGGATCTTGTAGTCAAAACTGCCTTTCAAAAATCACATCTAGTAAGTCTGCCGGCGTCAAAGCTTTGGCTACGTCTTTAGGTACTTTAAGGTATAGTGATATGTGAAGACCATGCAACGTTGTGACTTCAAGTAACACTGCCAATACTCGAAGGCATGGATCACCGCTATCATTTCCTTCTCGTGGATTACGTAGTTCACTTTGCACTTTGTAGCTTACAAGACACATAGGCCATCAGCCGCAACCTCTTTTTGTGATGCTTCATCAGCACCGCCCCAATGGCACAGTTGATTGTGTTTGTCGCCATAACATTCTCTTTGGATGAATCTGGATGCACCAAGATCAGAGCACCACGCATTGCAGACTTGAGCTCCTCAAAGCTCTTATGCTCATCCTTGTTCCATTCCCATTGGTGATCCTTCTTTAGCAACTGAGTCAATGACGTTCCCTTCTCCGTGTACCCTCATCTGAAATTCCGATAGTAATTGAAAAACTCCAGGAAGACTTGGATGTCATGTTCATAACTTGGTGTGGGCCACTTCTTCACTGTTTCTACCTCCTTTGGATCCATGCAGAGATCCTTCCCGCTTCCAATGTGCCCAGGGAACTCCACCTCCCTAATCTTTTACTCATTCCTGGAGAGCTTTGCAAACAACTTTTCTCTTCAAAGAATGGTCAGCACCTGCCAAAGCTGTTTCTGATGCTCTTCTAGAGTTCAAGGCCAAATGAGGATGTAGTCAAAGAACACCATTACAAACATGTCCAAGTAAGGGTGGAAGATACTGTCAATGAGACTCGTGAACGTTGCAATAGCATCGGTCAGTCTATATAGCATGACAAGGTACTCAAAGTGGCCGTACCACATCCAAAATACCATCCTCTGCACATTGTCCTCAATAATCTAGATCTAGTGGTAACCCAAGCACAAGCCAACATTGCTGAAATACCACGCTCCCCTCAAATGGTCAGATAGATCCTCAACCCTTTGTAATACATACCGGTTATTGATGGTTATGTTGCTTGCTACATGTTAGTCCATGTACATCCGCAGCTCCTTCATCTGTTTATTAACAAAGAGGATCGGTGTAGCATAGGGTGACATCAACGGCCTGATGAACCCCTACTCCATCAGCTCCTCTAAGCAATTCTTCTACTCGCCCTCATGTAAGAAGCAACGCGCACCATTCGATCTCCTCCCAGAGCTAGAATAATTTTATGGTCAGTATCATGCGTCGGTGGTAGGCCTTTTGGCAGCTTTGTGGGAAACATGTCACTGTAAATGTCTAATACTCACTTTTTACCTTCCAATAGCTCCATTATTGGCACTTTCTGCTGCTCTCCCTCTTGTTGCTTCGTCTCTACGACCAACACTTCCATCTTTTGAGCTGCTTCCTTCTACCACACCCACACAAGGTACACTTGGTTTCACTTATGCTAACAATACTTCAGTCGCATGTAACTAAACTGCGGCACCTTTGCGTGCCTTGGATTCCTTGTCGTCTTTCCTAGGTGGCAAAAAATCATATTCTCTTCTTCTTTAACTTGCACTTAAATGTGCACCCAACCTACAATAGGATTCCACCAGTGCAGCCAATCACATCCCGAAATGGCGTCATAGGCATCCATCAGGCACATGCAGAAGTTCACCTCGCTGGACAACTTGTCCAGACAGATTCTTCAGGGATTACAGAGGCAACCCGCAATCCAGCTCCCCTTACATCAACTTGGCCTTAGTTGGCTTCCCAGGTAGTCATGGAAGCCTCAGTATTCCTTTGAGCTTGTCACTAAAGAATGAGTGGAACGCATCTTAATCAAGAAATGCTTTTATCTGCCAATGATTATGGTGCTCCTTGCCGTCCACAAAATTTGGTGGTGAAATTTTGGCTTTCAGGAGGATTCTCACTACCACTCCCTTCGTTCTCTACAAAGAAACTCAGTTGCTACCTTGTTATCAAAGAAAGTTTGGGGCTAGTGTTTACTGATACGGATGAATTTTTTCCCACTGGTTGGCCGTCTGCCACTCACTGCTGATTTTTGTATCCTTGCTGCTTCTTCTTGCAGTCATTGTTGCGGTGTCAAACGTTTTTGCATATCCAATAACTTCCACCACGTGGCTTATTCTACTACTGGCCTCCTTGCACTGCGTTGATCTCCATGGGGTCAGCTTGCTGGTTCTCTACTTGAATTTGGATATTCTCTTGCTTCTCATGAAAACCCCCTCGATGGGAGCGTATTGCGGCAATGTGCTCAGCAGTAGCCACCATCGCTTGGAACTCCATGATTCCACTCAGTGTAAGTGTGTGCTAGATCTCCAGCTTCAAACCATCATGGTATTTCTCCACCATCTCCAGCTCGTTCATGTGGTCAATCTCAAACCACAACACTAGGAATTGACGCATGCAACCCTGGATCAAAGCAATATGCTTTAGTTGCTTTGGCTTCTTGCGCACACCCATGGAAGCATTCACAAGATCGAGCCGATCTCTGATGGCTTGCTCGAACTGCTCCCATGTCGTCGGCACATGTGCTTCGGATTGTCCTGTACCCGGCAGCCACAACAAAGCATGTTATAGAGCTGTGATCCCACCTCCATCTCATTTGGCCAGCACATTCAGCTGCCTCCACCACTCCCATGCTGCTTCACGTAGCAATGTCACCACAAATGACACATGCACAACATTGTCCTTTGGAGGATGACTTAGAGCCCCAAAATAGTTGTTCATGACGACTTGCTATGTCTATTCACTCACATCCTTGAGTGAGGGAATTCAACGATTACAGAGCCTTTGGCCTTGGTGTTGGTGGACTCCTTGATGAGGCCGCCTGAACCTGTCCAGTGTCTCCTCCATCTTGTAGGTCTGTCACCTGTCGTTGGAGTCACTTGTTGTCATGCTTTAGAGCTCCCAGCTACTCCATGTTTAAGAGTCAGACCACAGCCATGGAGCACTGCCTGGTCCATGACCGTGGTATGACTCTCAAATGTTGAAGGTCCTTAGCAATGTTTTCACAAAGTTTTGGCAGAAATAAAAAACCGCCGGCAGCAATCCGGTAGTCCAAGATGAAGTTCGATGGCTTCGAAGCATTTGGGAGCCACCCGTTGTTTTCCATGCACGCACGGTAGGCCATGTGGATGGTCAGGAAATGTAGGAAAATTTCTAGAGGTTGGCTTGTGCGTTGGCTTCAAAGTCTGGTCCAAAACCCCCCCTCTCTCTTAGCCTCAACGTTGTCCGGGGTACTCAGTGCATTTGGCTCCTTGAAGACTATGTAGCAGGTTCACCCAACACGTGGCTCTGGCTTCAACTCCACATGTGATAGTGTGTACTCTATGGATGTTAGGCCTTGTGTATTGAGAGCACAATCGCAGCGGAAAGGAAGACTTTGAGGTGTCTGGAAGCTAAAACTGAAAAACACAAGTTATGGCAAGTTAATCACAACAAAAAGAGTACATGGTATCTATAGTGTTTATCTTGCTAGTCCTGGCCCTGGCCTACTACTCTCCTAGCCTGCTAAAACAAGCTACTCGCACCTTGTCAGCCTGTATTACTTATACCTAATTCTTAGTGCAAGAAGTGCATGGCCATCAATCATCAATATCGACGATTCATCTTGTTCCTTTTGTGCCCGTGCGATGGACACCCACTACTCTGACAAGCCGCTTCGCGAGCCAGACGTCACCGCGTATGCTTCAGGACGATGAATGCAATCACCTTGTTGCGCACACCAAAGGAAGTACTGCGACTGTCGCACGGTCACACTCACTGGTCTCCTGGCATTGACCATGCATGTTTCTGGGGCCTTGCCTTCGAGACATTCCCTTGGCGGGTAGCGTATTCGTGACGATAGTCGACAAGCAAGGAAAGTCACCCTCACGTGGCTTGCTTGGAATGCCACACAAAGGTGCCAAAAAGATACCCCCCTAGTGTGTAGAGCACACTTGTTTGCTTGCTCACTCCTCCCTCCTCCTCCTCGCGTCCTCGTGGTTGAGGAAAGTTAAACTTGACTGCAAGCCCAGTTTTCGAAAATAAAAAAAGTGCCCGAATGTCCTCCACTTGTAGACAAGCCCTGAGTATGTCAAAAGATTAGGGTCACCTTGCCACAATATGTCTAGGATGTAACACTTCCCGTTCTTTTAGCCGCAATGCCCTGGTGTGTTGATTGACGTAGGCCGGTGATGCTTGTACAAGTTGTCGAAAAGATGATAAGCATCACACATGTCATCATAGGGTTCTTAGCAATTGTGCAGGTATCATACCGATTTTACTTGACGAGACACTATGGAACTTGTTAAAGCCATTATCCAAAGATGTCCTTGATGACATATTGTGCATCCTTGTTCACCTCAATAAGAGGCAAAGGAATGATTAATGTCTTGGAGAATTCCTCAATGGTGTCCAAGTAGTGCATGAGCTTGTTAGCGTGGAAGACCGGATGGAATCACCATGCCGGTTAGTAGGTAAGTCAAGCAACAACTTCAATTGGTACTTTATCAATCTCAAATAGTCCCAACGGGTGGGGTTGGAGCTTTGTAACTTCCTTGCCATGCTGTTTGAGTGGGACATGATCTCCAGCGCTGAAAAAATCGTCACTATGATATCGGTCTACTACTTGCTTCATCACCACCTACGTCTGTCTTAGTGTATGTCGTGTGTCCTCCTCGACGCTAGAGAAGTTACAATGATGGATGAAAACCGTAGTAATATTGCTTTGGCTCTGTAATTCCGCTGGTGTGCCTGGTAGCTTGCCCTAGACTACTTCAATTGGAAGTTTATCTATTGTGGTGGAAGTTACCGAGCTATATGTCAGTTCAATGGTTGGTAGTTTTGCCACTTAACCAGTCTCGTTGAGCTTGCATAAATAATAGAGAAGTTGTTTGAGGGCCTTATTAGTGCACTGGTTTGAGGGTAGAACATCACTGATTGCTGGATCTAGCTACCACAGTGCGCCATCAGTTCGCACCAAAAATGGCTACTGATCTGGTCATCTCTGTTGCCGATGATGGTATGTGGCACTCTCTGCAACTGTACAATGTTGTTTTGAAACAGCTACACTGTTCCTTTGGTGGTAATGGTGGCCGTTATGATAATGGAGTTACACCATAAGGATGGCATCATAGCCCCCTTGAATGGCGGGAAGTCTTGTCACAAAGTCCATGCCGATGTCAACCCACGCCTTTGTTGTAACACTGAGCAGTTAGATTTGCAATGGTGGCCTCATACAATAATGTAGCTGTCGTTGAGAATTTTCACACAATTTAAAAATCTCATTATCCTACATCATTCAGCATGTGGTCCCATCCGTAGTGCTTTGTCATCTTCTTGAGTGACTTGTCCTTGCCAAAGTGTCCACCTGGACCAACGTGGTGGCACTCCTCCAATAACATGTTTTGTAGCTCCTTGTTTGGTGGTACGACGATTTGGCGAGTAAGTTATTGCCGGTGGTAAATGTTGTCAAACCAGAACTTGGCCTGTTTTCACCGTCGAATTCCCCCGAACTCTTTGTGAACAGCATCGTAAGATACAGGTGCTAGAAATTGTTTTTTTCAGGCTAATGCACGATGTCGTAGCCGAATTTGGACTCGAGTAACTCCATCTATCGAGTTTGTCAACTGCTCTGATTTGGAGGAGTCATGAGATGTTTGAGTGTGTGGTGGGTGGAGAAGACGATACGTCGTTGACACTTTAGAAAGCACCGCCAGGTCTTGAACGTGTACACGACCGCCAACATTTCCTTGTTGTATAATGTGTAGTTCAACTCCGGCCCGCGAAGCTCTTTCCAGCACACACCTGACCGATTGTTCTTTGCCACCATTGTCTTAGAAGAGAAAGACTCTGATTGTTGTATTGGACGTGTTAATGGCCATTGTGTGATCCACCGTTGGATCTGCCAATAGCTAGGACTAGCAACAGCCATGGCTTCCATCTTCGCAAAAGTGGCAGGCAAATCAGGCAAGTGTCAGACAGGTGTCAAACAGTGCTTACTCCCAACGACAGGGGTGATTGGCCAACAACATCACAAAGAATGATGTCTCTGTGGCCATGCCTACCACATCACTAAGCATGGGGTCGGATCCTGACGAGGGTCATTATGTAGAATGATGTCTCTGGTAGGAGGAGACTGGCCGGGCTGTCCGGTCACCATGCCTCCAGGCCGATGACATAGATAGCTCTACAAGATACCATCTCCTAGCAACAAGCCAACCATGAAGAAGGCTGGGAAAAGGAACCAAGAGAGGGTGGAGCAAGCTACTGTGACTACGTGGTATTGGGATGATGATCGTGGGAGGTGCGGAGAACTTCCTCTCAAGGAGGTGCAAAAAACCAACCCCATAAGAGGTTGGACGGAAAATTGAGGAGGTGTGCACGATCACCGTACCTGGAGGCGACTGGTGAGGAGAGTGAACGTAGAAAATTCTCTCTTGGCAGTGTGGAACCGGCCATGGGAGTACATGGCCAGGGAAACCATGGCTTGGTGATCCCAATTATCATGCTTGAGGAAGGGTGGTGATGCAAGTAAAGGTGAAGAATGCAGTCTCGCGGTGGTGGAGGAGTCAATGAAGAGGACAAGGGATTATGCCTACTCATTGTGGTACACATGTTCGAGAGAGATAGCTGAAAGGAGGAAAGGAAGAAAGAAATGGAAACAAAAGTTTAAACGGTGAAAAAACAACAACGTATCCCTTTTTGTTGTTATGTTTGTGACTTTACCTAATTTTCTATACTACACTTGTACTCGATTGCCTTTTCTTTTAAATTCCCTTGTTCATATGGCTGGCTCAAGTCCGGCAGGATGGGTCAGCAAGGAGCACCACCCACGATTTCCTGGGTGATTTTACATCCACGCGAATGGGGTTTGTGGGTTTTCTTGTTGACCTTTAGGGGAGGTGCCAGCCAGGTTAGCTGAAGCAAAACGACCAACCGCCACAAATAACTGGTGATGGCAACAGTCTCAATAGCTCTACACCACTATCACTTGTAGTGCAACTACTTCTGGGCGATGGTGTTGCTACACGCCAAGCAATGCAGCTATATGCATGATTATGCCCACAGGTTCTAGTTATTGTGTGCTGTTGTGCACTACTGCATTTTCTTCTGTTGCTCGTTGCCTGTGCTAGGCTGCATGCTGGTTGCTAAAAGCAACTATATTAAGTGTCGCGTTGCTATAAGCAGTGTAGCTATAGGCAATTGCTTCTCCAGAATGCGTCTACTACCGATGATGCACATTGCTCACCGACAAATGCACACCGGTTTGCTACACACTTCTTGCAATGCTAGTGCCACGCTGCTTATGTATTGCTTCCATACATATATGTTCACTTGGAGTCGCATTGGCACGGAATTGTATGCAATTTTGTGTCCAGACCATACATGGACACGTTTTTCCACCCAAATGAGCAGTTCTATGTGATCCTGGAAAATGATAGCCGAAATCAAATGTGCCATCGTCCTAATAGATGCACCCATCCAAAAAGCATAAAGAAAACTGGACAAGTCTCTGGGCTGTCGCATGGACGTGCGATTGTACTAATTGATGCAAAGTTCAGAGAAAATACCCTCATGCTACTGATGGCAGGTTGCACAGGACTGTCACACTAGTTGCTTGTTGATGCTGTGATATGCTTGCAACCTACCCAATAGTTGCTGTGTATGCAGGTTGTTGGTTAGCGCATCCACTGAAAAAAAATTGTCAACAAAGGGCGTTGACTAGGACGGTTTTTTTCTTTCTCTTTTTGCCGCCTATGGTGGTACTGCTTGTCATGCCCATACAGCAGCTATAGTAGTGTCCGATGGCCTTCCAATTCTTGTTTACCCTAAAACTTAAGTCAAATTCATCTTTGTAGCTGTCGGAGACATGTATGTTGCTCCTGCACGCTTCCGCCCGAGTGCCACCACATGGCGCACCGCAATTGCGTGTCATGCTTGTTTGATTGCTTTGTTGCTCACATAGCCCCCCTATGCTCTGATACCATGAACGAATTGATTTAGGGCATGCATGCTCGTGCTAGAGAAAACATGAGCTTTGGTGGTGAGAGGAAAATTTCAAGCGCCAATATTTTGCTAAGTATAGAGTGCGTCATGTCAATACCAAGAGAGTGAAGCCAATTAGCCCTATAGTAGGCTTATGTACTAGGGATTGAGCCGATGTAGCGAACATCGCCCAAAGATGATTTTGCTGTCACTCATAGGGAAACTCCTCTAGATTGTTACGTTCTGTAGATTTTTGATTTGCAGTCAAAGTGGTTCATGAGGTCAACAGATATGCTGTTTTCCATTAAGGGGTTTTCCTTCAAACATCCCTGGTTTAATGTTTATACCCAGTTTTCTACCCGCGTCCTTGCAGACAAACATGTGAGAAGCTCCTCCATGCAGTAGTACCGATGCTGTTATGCGAATTTTACATCTCCTTGATTGTATTCGTTGCACTATCGCCTGTTGGTCATCCTCGTAGACCTTGCAATCTCAATAGCCCCTGTATGCGGCAATGTGAGTCGTTAAGCAGGGTGATTAACCGTAGCTGATCTGACCAGATAGGAGGTTTGCTGTCTACTCCATCTTTTTCATTTTCAAGACTCCTCTTTGTTTGTAACCCCCTCCCTTTTGGCTCGGTGCTTCCACTTTTGACATACTCGCGAGATGTGATCCGGCGTCTCGCGATTCCAGTACAGCCGTGCATTGCACCAATGGATGGAGTAAATCTCTTTCAAAGATGAGGTTTCCATCGGCCAGGAGTTTTTGCCCCTACGATATGCATTGTGCCCTTGGGGTTGCCATGTGTAGTAAGCGCTGTCGATCATTCTTGGAAGGTTGTCTTGTATGCTTAACATCACGACCGCTCGTCACACGTCCCGCTTGAGGCCGTTGTAGTTATAGAACCAGAGTTCACATGGAAGGAGGTCACTGGTGGTGATGATTTTGTGGAAATGCTACGCGTGCTTTGCCCCATTAAATTGCTTACACAAGAGTTTAGACTTGCACCGTGATTGAATTTCATTGGTCATTTTTTTTTAAGTGTGCCTGTATGGCATGCGAGGAGTCCATCCAGTTTACTGGTCGATTGAATTGCTCGATCAATAGAATGCCTGTGGAAGACGATGTGAGTGACCGTGTGATCCATTGATACAACTCCATCGGTGTCCTTGTGGTCTTGAATGGTCTTTTGATTCGACCACCAACTCAATGTTGTTCCACAGAAAAGCGAGGTCGCAAGGTCATTTTTCTTCTTGTCGTTGTTGACCTTATCAACAGTAATGCACATCTCCAAACTCGTCTGCCGCATCTGAATCGTCGTTCCCTTGAAATTTGTAGGATCTAATGCTGGTGTACTTTGGGTTCATTTGAGAGTTGGTTATTTCTCTCTGTAAGCAGTGGCTCCTGCACACGTGTGTTTCAAAACTCCTCCATTGCCATTTGTGCCTTGACAGCTTCAGGTAATGATCTCCGTCTATGTGAGCTTGTCGGCCGGTGCTTCCCACCAAGCAGGTGAAGTCCCTATGGGGAGCGGCAGAGGCCAGGAATTTGCTGAGCCCAAAGGGTCTATCACCGGACCGGCCGTTGAAATCATTGATGTTGAGCCATTCGTCGCGGAAGATGTAGTTGCTACCTGATTCGTCAAGAGAGCGCCGTCGCCTGGGTGCCGTCAATCCTCCATCGTCGGGGTCTTCAATGGTTACCTCTGATCGTCTTCAGGTGCACTTGCTCTGTTCACTGTTGCAAGGATAACGGTGGGCGGTGGAGATGCGTTGAAGACTCGTGCAGGGTTGTTGCTGTGCAGTAACTGGATCGATTGTCCAACTAACACTGTTGCGCTTTGATACCAAGTGTTATGCCACGTGCAACATTGATGGTTCTTAGAGATTTAGTACGGAAAAGAATAATGTTGGAGAATTGCGACACTAAGATAATTTGCAGTTAGCTCTAAATGTACTTTGTTGACAAGTGTTAGACATGTCAAGCGCATATGTACAATAAGGTGCGACAGATTGAGGCATACGTTGGGTCTTGGACAATGGGTGTTTGTGTGTGGGCTTTGGCCTGATACTCTTTTGAGGACACCAAGGTTACTTGGGGTGTGACACGATGCTATGGTCAAGGTTATGCCGGTCGCGACCCACGCATCTAGTGGGTTCTACTGGTGTGATGTGGAGACACATTGCCTCCATGTGTTGTGTATGATCCATACATGGTGTGGTCAAGACTCAGACACCCGGAGACATTTTTTGGGGTCATGAGGAGACCTTGTTTCTCTGTACCTCTTGCATGATGATTGATACGTAGGTATGTGATTGACTTCTTGCATGGTCAAGACCCGGGTACTTGGTGGGATGCACCATTGTCACAAGGAGACCTTGTGCTCTGGTATGCTTGATCAATGCTCGCAATGATTGGTTGCCATCTTTTCCTACCTTTCCTCAGCCATCGTGGTGTTGACGGATGTGTCAGCCATGGCCGTGGCGGCTACGGGTGCACTAGGAGCTGATGGTGAGCAGCGGTTGTACTCGAGATTGTGACAACAAGACAGGACTACAGATTGTCCAGGGACATATCAAACAGCTATGACATGACAGATCCCTAATGCGGACCCAGGAAGCACCGCCGCGTCGGCAGGTGGTAGACCACCCACTTGGAGCTGACCGACGACTGCCCCAGCATCCTGGATGTTGTCTCAGACCTTCTGCAGCTCTTTTGCGGCCTATATGATTTTATCGGTGGCTGTGGGCCCAATTTGCATGTTTTTCATCGTGTGCCCATTGTTCGATGTCGGATGCATGCATATGACCAGTTGTAGCATCCGGCTTGAGATCCTACACGTTTAGGTTCAGACGGTGTAGCGTTATGATTTATCTGCGTAGAGTTACGGCTAAAACAATGTTTTTGGGCCAATTATAGAAAAGACCTTGCACTGCCGCATGCGACACCCGCCATGCGTCGCGGCATGTATTTGTATTGTGGACATGTCATTTGTTAACTCTCTCTATGATTTTATTCATATTTGAGCTTCTTGATACTCAGTACGTGTCCCTACCTAGACCCTTGCATTTTTTCCTCTCACTTGGGACCATCGTCACACGCTGACCTAGCGTTGACGCCTAGTGTCGCGGCAAGTGGTTATAAAGGTTTCTGGAAGACTCTCATAGTGTCAAAGCTAACGAGCCACAACTCGTTGTGCTGTGCAGTAGAGACGCAGTAGCAACAGCAACAGTGAGTGGCAGTAGCAACAGCCACCCATAGCAGTAGTTGGAGATCTTCGAGGGACCCACCACGACTATGTTGTAGCGGTGCGGTGGAGATAGCGGAGACAACGGTGGCAGCTGCAAGCAACAATGGCCATAGCAGCAATAGCGGCGAGAAGAACTTGCAGCGAGAGTGGCTATGGGTAGCAGCCACTACAGTAGCACCATTGGGGGGCAGCAGCTGCCGTGTCTGGCCACCGGTGTCTACACACAAAAAAGAAAAGCAGCACGCAGCATCACCTTGTGGCAGCGGCTGCGAACAGTGCCAGTGCGTAGTAACGGGAGCAGCTTGCAGCAATAGCGGTATGAGTAGCCATGAGCTCCAACTGCAGTGCAGCGGCTACAACACCAATCGCAGGAGCAACAGCAGGTAATATCCACAATGGTAGTCACAGCAGCAGCGGCTGGTAGCAGCCACAGTAATAGCGGTGGTAGTACGCACCTGCAGTAGTAGCGGCGGCCGGTAACAGCCGCAACAGAAGTAACGACGACGATCAGCCGCAGCGGCAGCTACAACAAGTGGCACTAGCAAACAACAGCACCGAGCATCAGCAACAATAGGTGGCTACGAGTAGTTATTGCTGGCGGTAGTAGCAAACAACAATAGTAGTAGTAGCGACCGGAAGAAATGATAGGTGGCTGCAAGCAATAAGAGTAGGCAATAGTGAGCAGCATCAGCAGCAGCGGCGGCAAGAAACTGCAACAGCATTAGCGGCGGGCAACACGACTAGCGACAACAGTAGTAGCGCTGGCATCGGTAGGCAGATGTAGCACGCAGCCGTAGTTGCTCATGCTCACTGTAACAGTTGTACCAGCCCGTGCACAAGTGGCATCCGCAACGGCAGTAGCCACCGCTGCTACTTGCTTGCACAGTGAAGCTTCATTGTAGCTTTGCGCTACGAGCAAGTAATGCGAAGCTGCTTGCTCACCGAGGGAGCTCGCTAAGTGAGCTTGCTCAATGAGCTCGCCGACCGAGCTCGCTCGACGACCTTACTCAAGGCGAGGGCAGAGGTGGACAACGGGAAAAAAAAGGAATAGGAGAGGACATGTGAGGGGCCCCTCGAGTGGGGCATACGAGAAAACCCCAAAAGGGGCCCCTAAGGAGGAGGCACCAACAAAAACAAAAAAAGGCAGATAGAGGATAGAGGGGTCCTTGAGTGGGGCATTCGAGTAAGACACCAAGAAGGGGTAGTCCACTTGCGCCGAGCGTTTGGTGAAAAAAAGAAGGGGTGAGTTTCAGGCTTTTTTAAAATTATTTTACCTTTTAGTGTGGCTCGAGGCCACCACCGTCAGCTGACGACGGGTACCGCTGTAGCAGCACCCGCTGCGAGAGTTGCAGCAGCAGCAGCAGCAGCAAAGGTGGTTTGAGGCCATAGCCATCTGTCGACGATGGCACCCGATGTAGTAGAAGCGGCGTCGAAGGCGACTTGAGGTCTCATGTTGCGATGATTGCGCCATCGCCACCGGGTGGCTGTAGTGTAACATTGTAGCAACACACTCCGGTTGAGGTTGTCGTTGTGATTGACGACATCGCAGCCCGTCTGGTGCCAGTGCCGACAGCGCCCTCCTGGGTGGCATCCCCCTTGGGTACGATCATCCCACCTCCTCCTTTGGTGGATATGTCACAGGGTACCGCCAAAGCACTTCTACGTGGAGATATGGCTGCCCTACACATGGAGGTCCGGAACCTCAAGCGCATGGTCCAGTATCTCTTTGATCACATGACTTCCGAGGGAGCTGCCTCCCCACCGTAGGTGTCACTTTCCACTTCATCTCCAACCTCCTCCAGATCCTGCATCCTTTCCTCCGACGATACAAGTATGCCAGATCTCTCGTCTACATCCTTCATCCTTTGCTCCGTTTTGGAGGCTATCGGAATCAAACCGAAAGACATACCCTCATTCCCTGGCCATACCGCTCGTACTTGCACTCGTCGTACGCGGCAGCGGGCTGCTCATCTTGCACGTGGCGCACGTAGGCAGCACCACCAGATGCGGCTGTAGTAGGAGTCATAAATGACGAGACCCCTCGTCCCCTGTCCTTAGCTTGGTCTGCCAACTCCTCACAACTCTTGCCGAGGTGTCAGTCGTGGGGGGGATGGTTTGTCTGCTGATGACCGCGCTAGAGCTCACCATTGGTGAGGCGACTGCTCTGGAGCGTAGGATGGTTGAGGCAGGTGACGGTATGCAGCACATTCAGTTAGCGGAGAAATTGGCGGGGGGAGATGTCCGCCCTGGTGGATACTCTTCGTCAGAGGAGGATTGGTTCGATGTTGGGTCAGAGTCGAGGATGGAGATGGTGATTGTTAATGCCTTGGCGAATGACGTGACGAACACCGATGTTGGAGTTGCGCTTGATGATGTGCGTGCTCTCACATTAGTTGGTGTGGAGACGGATGTCATGTTGCCAAGAGTAGCAGCAAGAGGAGCAGGTGATACATATGTTAATGCTGTGCCCACAGCAGATGCCGAGGTGAAACTGGTAGATAGTGCTGGGTAGTAGGAGCATGTGATGGATCGCCAGGATGTGGTAGACTTCCTGTGTGAGGATCAGTCGTCCGGTGTGGAGTAGTCAGACACAGAGTTGGAGGCAGATGTAGAGGCCCAGTGCGCTGCCGTATTTGCAGTAGCAATGGCACAAGCACAAGATGGCCCGTCGGTGACAGCAAACGTCCGCTTGTGTGACATGGAGGATGCAGAGCGAGCTGCGGACCACCGGCTCATCACTGCCTAGACTGGTGTCGCTAACACCATGGCGGTTCTAGCCAAGGATATACCTACTCTTGTCCGAGCTAAAGTTCCTCTACCCGAGCACCTACGCTCCGTGGTTGACGAGTAGGAGGCTGTCGTGGATGGAGCAGAGGCACATGTGCAGAGTTTCATGACCGAGCTCCGGGAGGCCAGCAGCTGTTATTTCACTACGGATGTTCAAACACGACGGGTTGTCGTGGAGTGTGCGAAGGATGTACACAGGCGTCTCAAGGCAGCTGAGTGGTCTCTATAGGATACACGTCGGGGACATGGGGACCTCCAGTAGCAAGTGGATGATGGGCTGCGCCCCAGGGGTCGCGAGGAGCAACATGGCACTGACCCCACATTCGATGACCATGACCAAACCACGGATGTAGATGTACCTACACACGCCGAGGTTCGGCCAGCAGCTGACGGCCGAGCGACAGGTGAGTCACGAGCAGCAGGTGCCTTCGCAGTAACGCTCCTACATCCAGACGATTTACATCGCGACTCATTGTCTTACGCCCACACACTGTCAGTTGTTTGTGGCCAGGCGGCACTTGAGTCGACGACTGACGTAGAGGACGTCGACTTGTGCGACAAGCAAGCGCAATCACACTCCTTCCTATGGGATGAGACCACGAGGCTGCAAGAGGCTTTGGTTTATGCTGACGCGCACACGATCGAGGTCCACCGCAAGGTTCGTTCCGCGACTGACCGCCTACATGTCGCAGATGCAGTCAACCAGTCGGCTGCCGCGTCAGAATTCGTCCAGCTCTGCACATGTCTCGACGCTGCGGAGGCTGCGAGTTGGAGCTCAACAGTTGGAGGCCATACATTAAGTGATTGTCTTTGAGGAGGCCCTTAGCGCTGCACCTATCACATCAGCATGTGATGACAACACTGATGATGACAGCGACGACGACACTCCGGGGTGAGGCTCTGTACGAGCACATCCCACCAACATCGTCGTCACCCTTGCTATTGCAATGTAGGGGTATGTGGCCATGAGGGAGCTGTGCTCCCTCCTCAGGGATTGTGTTGGGAGCAGCCATCAGCTTTGCTCGTGCTGTCAGCCTCTGCAGCCTAAGGGGGGGTGTTGGTGTGTGGGCTTTGGTCTGACACTCTTTTGAGGACAGCGAGGTTACTTGGGGTGTGACACGATGCTATGCTCGAGGTTATGCTGGTCGAGACCCGCGCACCTGGTGAGTTCTACCGGTGTGACGTGGAGACTCATTGCCTCCNGGGATTGTGTTGGGAGCAGCCATCAGCTTTGCTCGTGCTGTCAGCCTCTGCAGCCTAAGGGGGGGTGTTGGTGTGTGGGCTTTGGTCTGACACTCTTTTGAGGACAGCGAGGTTACTTGGGGTGTGACACGATGCTATGCTCGAGGTTATGCTGGTCGAGACCCGCGCACCTGGTGAGTTCTACCGGTGTGACGTGGAGACTCATTGCCTCCATGTGTTATGTATGATCCATGCATGGTGTGGTCAAGAACCGGACTCCCGGAGACATTCTCCGGGGTTACAAGGAGACCTTTTTCTATGTATCTCTTGCATGATGTTTGACACATAGGTATGTGATTGAATTCTTACATGGTCGCGACCAAGGCACTTGGTGGGATGCACCATTGTCACGAGGAGACCCTGTCCTGTGGTATGCTTGATCGATGCTCGCCATGATTGGTTGCTCAAGCCATCCTTCCCTGCCTTTGCTCAGCCATCGTGGTGTTGACGGTTGTGTCAGCCAGGGGGAGTGTTGGTGAGTGTGGCTTCCACCCGTCATGAGCCATGGCCATGGCGGCTACGGGTGCACCCGGAGCTGATGGTGGTCGGCGGCCATATTGAAGATCGTGACGACCCGACAGGACTCCATATTGTCCAGGGACATATCCAACAGCTACAGAATGACAAATCCCTGATGCAGACCCTGGAGGCACCGTCGTGTCGGCAGGTGGTGGACCACCCACTCGGAGGGAAGGACAAAAGACGACTGCCCCAGCAGCATGGATGTTGTCTCGGACCTTCTGCAATTTTTATGCAGCGTGTAGGATTTCATCGATGGACTGGCTGTGTGCCCAATTTGCATGTTTTGCATTGTGTGCCCACCGTTAGATGCCAGATGCATGCATGTGACCAGTCATAGCGTCCGGCTTGAGATAGTGCACATTTAGGTTCCGATGGCGTAGCGTTTTAATTCATGTGCGCAGAGTTATGGCCAAAACAATGTTTGGGCTGGTTTTAGGACAGACTTTGCTCTGCCGCGTGCAACTCTGGCCATGCGCCGCGGCACGTATTGATGCTGTGGAACTTTCATTTGTTGAATATCTATGCGATTGAATTGATTTTCGGAGCTTCCTGACACCCTCTATGTGTCCCTACTCAGACGCTTGCAGTTTTGCCTCTCAGTTGTGACTATTGTCACACGCTGACCTAGCGCTGACCCCTAGTGTTGTGGAAAGTGGTTAGGAAGGTTTTTGGAAGCTTCTAAA
Organism: Penium margaritaceum; assembly: GCA_023375785.1. Classification (NCBI taxonomy): domain Eukaryota; kingdom Viridiplantae; phylum Streptophyta; class Zygnematophyceae; order Desmidiales; family Peniaceae; genus Penium; species Penium margaritaceum. Next base: position 64,023 of record SZWC01002374.1, read on the forward strand.
TGGGTTCAAGGGACGTGTGGTATGTCATGTAGTGAGTGGTTGTTTTATGAGATTTCATCGAGAAGTTGGAAGCTTTTGATAATGTTGAAGCACGTTTGTCAAAAAGCCTAGATTACTCAAGAAAACAATGGAAAAGGCACGAAATGAGAATGAAGGTTGCTTAAGTTGTGTTGAACACCCCTGAAAGTGGTCCAACTGTTGGGAACATTTGAAAACACAACACCAAAGGTTAGGGCAGGTGGCCAAAGTGCCATTTATCAAGTGGTAGTTTTCTTTGATGTGTTTACACGTAGGGATAGAAACCTAATGAATTAAATTCCCCATGTTGGAGATTAAGGACTTGTGTACGTATGGGGCTGACACTTTGGCGGTTTGGAATATTGTTGAAGAATGCACGTGCGAATCCATAGAAAATGATTAGTTTTTATGAATAAATTTATTCATAATTCATAATAGTAATATACTAGTGGCATTGGCTGCACGCAGGCTTGCATTGGGGTTAAGTAGTCATAGACTGAAGCCGGGTTCAAACATGTTATCTGCCTTGGAAACGAGTTTTGCTCGACCTTCCCCTCCTGTGCGAGAAGTCGTCGTCGGTGAATTCAAGTGCTTGTTTGCGATGTCCGGTATCTGTTTCGGAAAAAACCCTGGTTGCTGCGCGAAGTCTGTCCGATTCGCACGAATTTCTCGGACTGGGAGTCGCTTCCGCAATGAAAATCGCGCTCAGAGAGGGCCTGTCTTCCGGACGCGACAGAAGTGCTGAAAAAAATACCTAGAAAATACTCGATGGGCTGTCGGTGGACAGAAACACCGACCGTAGAGAGAATTGCCGTCGCGGAAGTCCTTGTGTGGCGGATTTTCTGACGTCAGCGCTGATTCTTGGATATCAAACCGATTGCATAGGGTTACTACGTAACCCCAAAAAAAATAATGTTCCCTGGGACCCTCTGACGTTTTTACTAAAGTAGCCCCCGCCCCTCCCCCCCTCCATCCGCTCCCCCGCCTCCTGCCTTGCTCACAACGAACGGCTCCCAAAAACGTTTTTGGGGCTTGGAACACGTCCTCGTTGGACCTTCTTTACCGTCATTCCTATTCACGACGGCGGCGGCGGAAAGCCCAAAGCATTTCCGCGTCACTGCTGCGTCGGATTGCCCATCCTCCACCGACGCCCCACCCAATCGTGCGTGTCGTTGCACCGTGGTCGGTGCACCGCTGGCTCGCTAAAGAAAAACACGACTCAACGGTTCGTAGTGGCATGCCATCCCTCACAACCAGCTCCATGGTCATACCAGACGCTGCCATGCCATGCCATGGTCGGCCATGCCACTCCCCGCAGTATCAAGCTACGCCATACCCTGCCATGCCACTTTCCCTTTCTGCCATGGCTCCCGCCAGGCGGGGAAAACAGCCGACGGTGGTCCCGTCCGATAGCGACCTTCCGCATGGTACGCCGACGCTGTGCCCCTGTCTCGCTGCCGCGCTTGTCCATACGTGGGTGGGCCTGCGCAGTCAACGCTGTCTGGGTGGAACATCCCATCCAAAGCGCACAACACGCCAGCCAGGAAGAGGCTTGCGTGCTCAGATCGTCCTCCCGCTCGCTCGGGCGCATACATCCGAAGCACGGCTGGACCCTCCCGAGGACGGCTGACGTACAGGGCACCATACTCAGGAACCCCGGCTGCCTGGGCCCCGTGACTGGCGAGGACGAAGACAGATTTCAAGAAAACCGAAATTCATCCCCTGTGGCAGTTCCCATTTCCTACGCCTGTCCGCCTCTCGTTGGTGAGTGCGAGGAGTCATCTCGGGTCCTGTACAGCAGCGGCAGTAGCAGCAGCAGCGTGAGCAGCAACCGCGGGAGCAGCGGCAGTTGTAGCAGCAGCAGGAGGAGCAACAGCAGCAGCATCACCAGCAGCAGCAGCAGCAGCAGCAGCAGCAGCAGCAGCAGCAGCAGCAGCAGCAGCAGCAGCAGCAGCAGCAGCAGCAGCAGCAGCAGCAGCAGCAGCAGCACAACCACCACCACCACCACCACCACCACCACCGCCACCACTAGCAGCCCCATCCCACATCCCGGAAGCTCTCCTCGTGAGCGCGCATGCGCAAGAGTTGTTTGATACGTTGTTGACTCGCATTCCGACTCTTCTGTTCTATGTCAGTTCCACCTCCAGCTTGGCTTCTAAGGCAAGCGTATGCATCCCTCCTCTCCGCTCGGCAGTTTCGTTGACAGCAGGCAGGAGCGTATGCCGCCAGGTTAGCGTCTCGTTCAACCATTGCGAGTGTGAGTGAGAACGAGTCCCAACCCCAGTCGTGAACCCGACGCCATCGCACGTCCGCACAGCGCGATGTGGAAGGAAATGTGACGATGGACCTGTAACACGAGAAAGGCATCGACGACCAAGTCCCCCTGGTCCCGTTGTCGTGCTTTGTTCCAGCATCATCTCTTGTTGACGGACTCGTCAGCGCCAGGCCCGAAGTAAATCTTAAGTTGCCAGAGCAGGCCTCGTGAGGCGGAGGGTCTAACGCTGTCTTTCATCCAGACCAGCAGCGACACAGCCCTCTGCAAGAACGCGGCTTCTCTCATAGTGTTTTCCGGAGGTTCTGCGAGGCTGTGAGCGTGCAATTCAGCAACCGGCAGCGTCGGCTTGCCGCGCTGGATGTGCACTCGGTCGAGAGGCATCCAGCATTGGTGGTGCCCGTTGTTCGGCTTTTGGTGCCCAGTGGTTGGTGTTTGGTGTTGCTTGAAGCAGCGACGACGCCTGCCTTGCCCCATCGGCTCCCACCTCCTACGTCAGCGGATACGCACAGGCTACATAGAGGTAGACTCGAAGGAGGCATGCTGCGAGGCAGAGCTATGCGTTCAGACATCTGGGGTTGACTTCTGAGAGAAGAACGGCGGGAAGAACACGCCTTCTGACGAGGCAAGGCTGCAGCTGTAAGGGACGGCGCCGGTCTCCGCCTAGTTTGCAAGCCGGCCATCTGTTTTCGAGGGTCACTGCCCCAATCCGTAGCAGCGCTTAAGCCTGCAGCACCTGCAAGAATCCCTATGTGACTGCTGCTGTGGTGGATCCCCCAAGGTGCCGCCACGGCACAGACTTTGCAGCTCTCCCGTTCGCTGCGGCTCACGTGTGCATTTCATCTCTCCCTACCTTCCCCCCTTCGTTTGTTCCGGCCAGGTAGGCCCGGTGGGCCACCCTGTGCATTGACCTGTAAGCCAAGCTGCAAGGCGTGCTGCCAGCCGTGCGGAGTCCCTTCCAGGATGTGGCAGGAATACCGCGCCGTGGACCCCATCCGCCTGGTGCTCCCCAATGGGCGCTGCGAGGTGATCTACCACCGCCGCCTCACCGCGGAGGAGGCGCTGCGCCTCTACGCCCCCCGTGCCGCGCAGGCTGCCTCCTCCGATTCCTCCCCCTCCTCGTCCCCACCGTCGAGCTCCTCATGGTCCGCACACCACTTCTCGCCTCCCGACGGTCCTCATGGTCTGCCATTCAGATTGTCCTCCGACACCGGCACAGGAGGGAGCATGTCTCACCGGCCTCCGTGGCAGAAGCAGCAGATCCGGCCGTGGCATCTTGAACAGCGGCGGCAGCAGCAGCAGCAGCAGCAGCAGCAACAGCAGCAACAGCAACAACAGCACAACTGTGCTATCAGTAGATTAGGCCGGGCTGTTTCCATCACACCAGAACTCTCTCCTGGGCCGTTGGGTGGTAGCCCCATGCAACAGCTGGAGCAGCAGCAGCAGCAGCAGCTTCATTCTCAAGAGCGTGAGCAGCAGCACTGGCAGGAGCAAACGCAGCAAGAGTGCCAAGTTGCCGCTGACACAGCAGGGCCCCGGCTTGCCATCTCTCCGGTGGAGGACAGAGAGGTTGCAGCCCTGCTGCAGGGGCAGATGCAGCAGGCCTGCCAGGAGGGGCAACGGCAAAGGCAACGGCAACGGCAGCGGCAGGAGCAGAGTAGGGAAAGGGGGGCCGCGCAAAGGGCAGCAAGCTGGAAGGTGTGGAGGGTGTGGGTGAAGCGGCAGAAGTCCATCCCGCGTGCCTGTCGGCCGCTTGCTGCAAGCAAGGTTCTGCAGCCGGGTCGCACCTACCGCATCCACTACCTGGACGTGTGGGGAAGGGAAGCGAGGCCTGGGGTTCGCACCGAGGTGAGCCGCTCGAACCACTGTGTCCAGGTGCTGGGGGTTGCTGCCGTTGTGTCTACCCCGGTTTCCTGTGTTGCTCTCATCTCCCTCAGAGCTGTTCGGTTGCACGTGTGAGGAAGAGCACCCTCTCGGCGCACTTTCACGTCCTCGTGTGTATGAAGGGTTCCGCATAGCACCCTTGCGCTTGTGCAACACAGCCTGCTACGCTGCTGGGAGGCGTTTGCTTTCGCGAGTCATCAACTTGCTGGGGCTCGATGTCCTCGCCCTCAGGGTAGGCATGCCAGGTGGTCTGGTTTGCTGCGATGTTGGAACACCAAACCAGCTTGAGCGTTGCTGTTCTTGCTGATGAATTCTCTCTCTCTCTCTCTCTCTCTCTCTCTCTCTCTC
>SZWC01002374.1:82444-94509 GCA_023375785.1 Penium margaritaceum
CTATCTGGGTTTAGGGTGCCATAACTCCTCGCTACTATTTTTCTAGCAGATTCTGACCGCACGGCTGCGTTCGCAGCGGCGGTATTATGGTATGGTCCAGTTTTCAGGCAAAACGGACGACGCCCGGGTTTTGGGCTGTCGGCTGCCTGGCAGGCCTCACCGAGAAAACCTGCCAGCCTGAACTGAGCTATTTTCTGATTGGCTGTTGAACTGAGTAACAAGCTCTACAGAGCTGGGGGGGGGCCTAGAACTTGGAGGGGTCTCCCATTGTTGTTCATTCTTCATTACTAATCAGTCATTGTCAGTTTTCAGCTGCTTTCTGGCGCTAACTCTGGCGCGCGCGTTTCTGAGTAACAAAACCCAGAGCTTCCAGACTTAGACTCTAGAGCAGCAGACTGAGGGGACAGCTGACCTAAGCAACGAGCGTGGAAGCCCGCACGCTGCATCAACAATGCTGCTGCCCCAACACGCTGCATAGTTTCCTTTTGTTCTTGGCGACGAGGACGCGCCCAGACATCGCGTTCGTCGTCAATCTCGTGGCTCAGTTTTCTCAGGAGCCGCGTCACCTCCACTTCGAGGCCGCGATCCGAGTACTGCGCTACGTCGTCTCGACTCCTCGACGAGGTCTCATGTTCCGCCGCCAGCCGTCTGTCGTCGCGGTGGGCTTCACAGAAAGTGGCTGGGCCAGCATACCAGACGGTAAGAGTCGCACAGGCTGGATCTTTCTTGTCGGTGGCACGGCCGTGTCTTGGCGTAGTGGCAAGCAGGGGTGCATTGTACGCAGCACTGCTGCGGCTGAGAACGTGGCCCTTGGCTCAGGCGCGTGTTAGAGTGTGTGGTTGCGTCGTCTGTTTGAGTTGCGTCGGTGTTCGTCGCATCCATCACGATGCATTGTGACAATAAGAGTGCCATGGCCATGGCCAACAATGACAGCGTGCATCGCACACGCACAAAGCACATCAACGTTGAGTATCACTATGCGCGTCTGTTGTTGCATGACGGAAGCATCAACATTGTGTGGGTTGAGAGAGCACGCCAATTGGTTGACTTCTTGACCAAGGCACTGAAACGCGACTCGTTCAAGAAGGCCGTGAGTTCCATTGGCGTGCGTCCGTGAGTGGCTCTCATTGTTCCTGCCTGCGTCTCTGCGTGCCCAGTGGGAGTCTGGTTTTTGACTGTGTCTCTGCCGGCACATGTGCACTACGCCTGTGAGTCATGGGGGACTGTTGGTTTCTGCGAATCTCTCATTGTGCTCTGTTGTGTCCTCCCGGCTTATGTACATCCGCGTGCAGATGACTGACGGTGAGACTCGACGCTGCTCGGGTGTTGTCTGGTGGAGCCGACGCACGCTGAGGCCTACTCGCAGTTCGCTGAAGACTTCTCCCTCCAGCGACGTGCTCAACTCCATCGGCAGGCCTCCTCGGCGGTCGGGCTGCCGGCGATCACTGCCACCGCAGATGGTGTTTGCATGCGTCCCGTGCTGGTTCTGGTTGTGCCATTGCGTCTGCAGCGTCATGCTCTGCCTAGGGTTCATGTCTATTGTTGTGTGGCACTGTTTGGCATCGTGGATTGTCGTAGGCACTACCTGGGTCCGGGCAGTCATAACTCTTTGGTGTTATTGCTCTAGCTTATGCTGACCTCACGACTACGTTTGTAGCGTTGATGTTATGGTATGGTCCAGTTTTCAGGCAGAATGGACGACGCCCGGGTTTTGGCCTGTCGGGCGTCTGGCAGGGCTCACCAAGAAAACCCTGCCTGCCAGAAAATAGGTCTAGGACTATTTTCTGATTGGCTGGATAGCTTAGTAACAAGTTCTACACTAGTGGGGGGGAGCTAGAACTTGGAGGGGTCTCCCATTGTCGCTCATTCTTGATTCCTAACCAGTCACTTTCAGTTTTAAGCTGCTTTCTGGCGCTAACACTGGCTCGCGAATTTCTGAGTAACAAACCCAGAGCTTCCAGACTTAGTCTCTAGAGCAGCAGACTGAGGGGGAAGCAGAATAAAGCAACGAGCGTGGAAGCCCGCATGCTGCATCAACAACGCTGCTGTCCCAACCTGCTGCTTAGTTTTCCTTTTCGTCTGCCACAGCGATCCTCGCAACTTGCTGTGGGCAGCGGGCTGCAAGCCGCAAGCTCGCTGCTCGCTGCTCGTAGCGAGTAGCGGGCTCGCTTCTTGTAGCCCGCTTCTTGCGACGAGCTGCGGGTTGCGAGAAGGAGCAGGTGCTGCTGGTTGCTACCAGTTGCTGCTTGCTCCTACTGCTGTAGCCGACTGCTGTTACTGCTTTGTGCTGCTTGCTGCTGCTACTGCTCGTTGCTCATGCTATTGTTCGCTCTCGCTGCTGTTGCTATTGCTGCGAGCTACTGTTGATTGTCGTCGCTGCTGCTTGCAGTTGCGGGCTGCTACTGCTGTTGCGAGCTGTTGCTGCTGCCGTCTGTTGTTGCTGGTGTTGCGAGCTGATACTGCCGTGAGCTATTGCTGTTGCCGGTTGCTGCTATTGTACAGAGCTGTTGCTTGCCGCTGCTGCCAATGCTCACTGCAGTTGCCTGCCACTGCTGCTGCTATAGGCTGTTGCTGTTGCTTGTTGTTGCCTGTCACTGCACCTGGTTGACGTTGCCGCGTGCGATGTCACCTGCAGGTGTCGTACGCGGCCTACCGGTCACCTCCTCACGTCACGCGTGGGGGTCAGTGCTGCCGGAAAAAATCCGGCAGCATTTTCCCTGGCCCAGTGGCTGTGGGTAAGAATATGACGCCGCCACCAGGCGGGTCAATGCTGTCGGAGAAAATCCGGCAGCATTTCCCCTGCACTCGCGCGTATGGGGTCCGCCGGCGTTGTCTGGCACCTGTACGCCAGTCTTTTACTGTTGCTGCTACGCTCTGGCTTTGATACCATAAAGGAAAACTAAGCAGCAGGTTGGGGCAGCAGCATTGTTTATGCAACGTGCGGGCTTCCACGCTCGTTGCTTAAGTCTGTTGCCCACTCAGTTTGTTGCTCTAGAGACTAAGTCTGGAAGCTCTGGGTTTGTTACTCGGAAATGCTCTCGCCAGTGTTAGCGCGAGAAAGCAGCTTAAAACTGGAAGTGACTGATTAGGAATGAAGAATGAGCAACAATGGGAGAACCCTCCAAGTTCTAGCTCCCCCCCACTAGTGTAGAACTTGTTACTAAGTTAACCAGCCAATCAGAAAATGGATAAATTGACCAGATAATCCTGGTTTGGGCCTTGTCTGTAGCACATGCGCCGAGTCCGTGTGGAGGAAGAGTATTTAAGGCTACCTGGTTTCCTAGCCTACCGGAAGCTCCACCCTGGTAGCGGTGGTCGGCACCGTACGCGGACCTGAACGGTTGGGCGGTCGTTTTCACGCCAAGGCTCGATTGGCCGTCTCACCTTTTTAGTGTTCCGATTTTTTTGCGGATGGTTCTGACCGTCTTATCTCCCCTCTAGTTCGATCAGAGGTCCTGTTCTCTACACCATGGTCGATGCTAATGAGCTGATGACAACTCGACGAGAGAATAAAGAATATTTGAAAATTGTCAGAAACATTGCACCCATTGTAATCGCGCCGTCATCGCTGCCTACAGCTGTGGGCTCTTATGTTACATCGGAGTATGACTTAGGTCAGATTAGCAGGCCAGATCAATCTATCAGTCATCGCTGACCGTCACGTGTTTGGAAACCTAGCTTTTGGATCTGGCTCCTGTCATACATACCTGTCGTCGTCGTTGTAGCCAGTCATGGCGACTGGTCAGGTCGTCGCCGCGGACAAGTTCGCCCTAAGAAAATAGTCCTAGACCTATTTTCTGGCAGGCAGGGTTTTCTCGGTGAGCCCTGCCAGACGCCCGACAGCCCAAAGTCCGAGCGTCGTCCGTTTTGCCTAAAAACTGGACCATACCATAATACCAACGCTGCGAACGCAGTCGTGTGGTTGGAATCAGCTAGAAAATTAGCACCAAAGAGTTATGACTGCCCAAACCCAGGCAGTGCCTATGACGGTCCACGATGCCAAATAGTGCCACAGCAATAGACATGAATCCTAGGCAGAGCATGACGCTGCAGACGCAATGGCACAGCCAGAACCAGCGCTACACGCATGCAGACAACATCTGCGGTGGCAGTGACCGCCGGCGGCCCGACCGCCGAGGAGGCCTGCCGATGGAGCTGAGCACGTCGCCGGAGGGAGAAGGCTTCAGCGAACTGCGAGTAGGCCTCAGCGTGCGTCGGCTCCACCGGACGACACCCCAGGAGCGTCGAGTCTCACCGTTAGTCATTTGCACGCCGATGTACACAAGCCGGGAGGACACAACAGAGCATAATGAGAGATGCGCAAAAACCAAGAAAAAAACTCGCCTTATCGTAACTTCCTACATATGTACAGATTGATGCATCGTTTGAACCAGAGAAATTAGCACGACTTGTCTGTAATGTGCAAGACAGGTCCCCTCGTGGCTCCGAAACACGTCTCCGGGTGCCTCGGTTTTGACCGACGAGCAAAGTACATAACTAAGCGCCGGGCAACACATCACGTGCTCCTGGCACACACACACGCTGGTTCAACGCTTTGGGTCTCCACTTGGCACCGGTACGACCCACCAAGAGCGCGGGTCTGGACCAGCACAACCTCAGGTCTCCTCGTGACCCCCGAACATGTCTCTGGGTGTGCGGGTCTTGACCACTGAGAAAAATCTAACAGCCACACACCCACAAACGTGGATGTCGGAACGCAGCAAGTGCATCACCTCGGCAATGTCGTAGGTGATGAAGCAATCTCGGGATCCCTTAAAGACCTGTGGTGCCACCGTCGCTGTGTGGAGCGGTGTCGCCTCAAAGCCCACACGGCACTTGCAACTCATCACAAAGACATCAGTATGTTGTGGTGACAATTGCAAGGGTGCTTGTTGAGAAAATGAGAGAACCCCCTTGATGGCGTTTGTTGTGGGAGAGCGTAGTGTGACAAGAGGCGCTTAGAATGGTGGAGAGACGGCAAATGTATGCTTGAGAGAGTAGAAGTTAAAACAAAAAAATGGGGATATAGTCTCACCCACATGTGTGCGTAGAAAAGCACAAGTCCAACGAACCGGTGGACAACAGACAAATCCAATTGCACGGTCTAAAACAAGAGTTGGCTAAAACTTGGCACTCGCACCAGCTCCTTGGCTGTACGAATGACAAACCGAAAAAAGCACCAGTTGTCTATGCAACACGGTCATGAATGAGCACGTAAAACACCACTACTACATTGGTACCCGAGATCTGGTCACTAAAAAGACTTTAAAGGGCACGTGAAGACGCGCCTGCTAAGGTTGAGGCTGTCGAAGCATTAGTTGAGCGTCCCCTTTTGCGATTTGCATCCGCACTGTCTTACTGATCTGTACTTTGACCTCTCGGTTGGTGTACATGCTTGTGTAGACGACTTACTCAGTGGACGTTGACAATGGTGGGCATTGAGCGATGGACGGGATGCCGCATCGTTTTGAGAGACGTGGCTCTCGTGTCTTTGTGTGGAGTCTCCCACTTGGTAGCAGTGTGTGGCTAGCTCCATCGACAGCAGCCACCGTCGCTTATGTCACCGACACTCATGGACAACTGCTCTTTTTAGCGTAGAGCCTGCATACCTTAGACAGCCACAACACCTGTGTGTGATTTTTGTAGCCAATCTTGACTGCATGACCATGCTTGTGGTGTGCATACTTTGGTGTGGTCAATTTTTGAGGAAAACCGGACGACGCCCAGGTTTGGGGCTGTCAGTCCTCTGGCGGGGGTCACAGAACAAATCTCATAAGCCAGAAGATAGGGTGTTTTCTTGATTGGCTGGTAGAATGAGTAACAAGCCTCGTAGAGGTGAGGGTTTTGGTTAGTGTGATAGGGGTCTCATACCACACTTCATTCTTGCTGTTAACTCAGGTATTACTCACTTTCAGCTGTAGGTTTGGTTCTAAGTCTTGAGTGCAAGTTCTCCCTCTCACAAGTGAGCAGCCAACACTCCTCAGGCGCTGAGTCTGGATGCAGCAGGCCACACACTTCAGTCCAAGTGCGTGAGGTGGCAGAAAATGGCCTTATCCAGAATAGCGCAACATTGTTTCATTCTTGCTATCGGAGCCATAACGTAACAGATGTAACAGAATGAGCTACAAGTGTGACGTACAGGTGCTAGTCAACATAGACGGACCTCCATATGCGCCAATACAGGGGAAACACTATGAAAATTCTCTTGGCAAAGGTAGCCTCGCCGGGAAGCGGCTTCAAAATGCCCCGGTGCAGGGAAAATGCTGTCAATCTGTTTTCGCATTGAACCCAGGACAGTGCGTACGCGGTCACGCGGCCCGCGTAAAGCGGCACAACACAGACGGTGGAGCCGACGCGCATAGCGACGTCACCGTCGCACAGCAGTGAAGTGTCCCTGATGCTTTCCCATGTTTTGGTGAACTTCCTCCTCTTTACTTTATGTTCCCAGCGTAATCTCCTTGACAGGTGCAGCCACGTCAGCAGCAGCGAAACTTGCGCCCCACCACGCCTGGAATCCGCTGAGAATCCGGAAGGAGAAAGAGATCTCACTCACGTTCGCTTGCTGTGTGCCACACGGCAAGACCAGTAGCGGGCCAGCAGCAACAGGGCACAGTAGAAACAGTAGTTGTAGCAGCAGCCGCGCAGCGGCTGGAGCAGCGCACAGTAGTACCTAGAGCATCGCGATAGCGTAGGAGTAGTAGGAGCAGTAGTAGTAGAAGCAATAGTAACATCAGCAACAGAAGCTCCAACAACAGCAACAGTTATATCAATACTAGAGCAACTGTAGTAGCAGCCTCTAGCGATCACAGCAGCAGCACACAACACGAGCACTAGTAGTATCATTGTGTGGTGACAGCATCAGCTCCATGACTTCTGTAACAGCGATGAGAGCAGGTGCCGCGGAAGCTATAAAGAAGGTGCATAGGCTTTGTACAGCTCCAACGGACTGCCTGCCACCAACTATCACCAGAAAAAGAAGAATAATCTGAGCATATCAGTGAAATTCTCAAGAGGGATACCTAATGATTTGTGGTTTTTCTCGGAGAAAAGAAACATTCACATTTATGCTTAGTGATTTTCTTTAGACAGCTTTTGCCATCCCCATTCGGCAGACATAATTCTAGTTAGCATCCATCGCCAGATACCATGGCTAGACTTGGTAGTGCTGGTGCAACGTAGTCAACCTCTTCCAATGCAACACTGCCATCTGAACGGGTTGCCACTCTTCAGCAGCAGGTTGATGACTTTCGCAATCTCCTAGCCACATTACAATTTTCTAAGACGATTACATCCACGTAGTCGCCTCTCCCTAAACAGCCTGGTCTGACGGTCTCTTCTGGAGTACAAGTAGTGTTTTTGAGCACTGGAACCGCACCATGGCTGATACAGTCCGCACTATGCGCATTAAGTCAGGTCTCTCCAAGGGCCTTTTCTTCAAGGCCATTTCGTACATGAGTTGGGTTTGGAGAAGGGTTCCCCATGATCCCTTGCCCCATCCCGTCATCCCCAACATGTCTTGGGTTTGGTGCATATCTTTGTCTAGCACACTTTTGGGGTTTTGTCTCCAGTGTTTGGCTCCTGGAGGACAAGCAGGATGGCAAACTGGCTCCTCATGGTCGTCTCTGCACCTTTCTTGGGGTCTCTCTTCAGTCAAATTCCTGGTGTTTCTGTGAATCTATTTGACACCATATCATTGAGTCACGTGAAAACTAGTTCTTTGAGGAGTTTTTTCCATGCGATCTCCCTTTTGTACATGTAGGCACCATTCATGTCGCCACTAACGCATGTAGGTGATTATGTACCCAAACACAACGTTGCTCCCTGCCTGTCAGTGTCCAGAGTCCCTAGTTCCATCGGGTTGCCCATGTATTCACACACACAAAACACCCCCACAGTACCACAGTCCCCATCCAGCTGTTGACCACACATCCAAGTCAACCCCTTCGGCCACTGAATCCGTTGACCAGGCGACTATACTACTCCTTCGGCTGCTAACTCCGCCACCACGGGGACAGATTTTGTCACTCCTGTTGCTAACTCAGTCGACCGGTCTAGTTTTTCTCTAGCTCTTGAGTTGGTCACTCCAATGGAGCGACCTGACGTGTCCTTCCCTCCTTGGGCCTGGAGCGTCCACTCTTCCAGTGTTGATCTGACATACTCACACACTCCTGGTGGTTGCCTTTGTCCACGCTCCTCAGCACCCCAATCAGGCATGCATCCTGCCAACACCCGGCCATCTCCAGCCGTACTTTCATTCCCACACCCCCATCTCACACTATGGTGAGTGGAGATTCAGGGACAAAGGCATTTAGTCTAACATCTCTTGCCGTTGGCACAATGGACCTCTACCCGGGATCCGTATTGGGTTATGACGTGATCTCTAGGGAGCATCTACGTGCTGTCCTTGTCTCAATGTCTTGTGCTCTAATGGGCCTTGGCATCGCTTGTATTTTGAAAGTTAGACCATTTTTTCAGGCACCCGACCCATAGAGCCTACGTGGGGCCCAGGGTGCACCTAACGCTGCCCAATGGGATGCTCCTTGCAAGGAGGAGCTAGCTACCATTGATGCGCATCCTTTTCAAGAGCTGGTCTACCTACCACCAAGCAGCAAATCAATTGGGTCCAGGTGGGTTTCCCGTCACAAGAGGAAGCCAGACAATACGCTGTAAAAGCACAAAGCCAGGCTCACAGCCAAGGGCTTTGTACAAGTACCAGGAATGGACTTCGACCGGGTCTTTGATCCTGTTGGCCAATCTACCACCAGCCGTGCGCTCTTTAGCATGGTAGAATAGAATGGCTAGGAGGTTTACCAGATGGACGTGAGTCATGCTTTCTTATATGACACTCTCGATGGTGAGGAGCTCTGCATGGTCCAACCCCCTGGCTTTGAATATGACACATATCATGTTTGGGGACTGCAGAAGGCCCTGTATGGCCTGAAAAAACACCTAGGTATTGGAACAAAGAGATTAGCCACACCCTCTTGAAGGGTGGCCTAGTGCGTAGCACCACACATCCAGCCCTCTTCTTCACCCCAATCAGACACCCATGTCACTGTGTTCATCTATGTGGTTGATCTTCCAATCACGTCGCCTGATCTTGCCGATGTCCAAAAAATGGAGGTTCTGTTGTATTCCACTTACAAATGAAAAACTTTGGGCCTACAAAGGTATAGGCATGTCCTTGGACATGGAGATGGAGCGCGACTGCGCCCACGACGTTCTACGTGTACATCAGGCATCTTATGTGTAAATGTTTGGCAAGCGCTTTGCGGACCTCTTGTCCACAGTACCCAGTGCTTCCCATGCACATGGCCCCAGATGGTCAAATCAGGTTGAAAGGGTCGGCTGATGCCAACATTCTTGGTGCGGGTGTGGATGTGACAAATTTTCTTCGTGTCATTGGGTCACTCATGTTCCTCACCACCACCAAGCGGCCGGACATTGTCTTTGCCGTCAATGTGCTGGCCCCGTTCTCCCAGTCCCCACACCAGTTGCACCTAAATGTAACCTTTTTTGTGGTGTGATACATTATCTCCAATCCACGTCGTGAACTGATGTTCCGTCATCAGCCATCTATAATTGTCAAAGACTACACTGACAGTGAGTGGACCGGGAGCATAGACGGTTAGAGTTGCAAGGGGTGGATCTTTCTCATGGATGGCACGACAGTCTCATGGCAGATTGGGAAGCACAAGTCCATCTCGCGCAACAGTGTACAGGCAGAGTATGCGGATTTGGATGCTGGTGCATGCAAGAGTGTGGATGTTTTGTCTGTGGTGTGATTTTAGTCAGCCTGTATTGCCCATCACATTGCATAGTGATAATGACAGTGCCACGGCCATTGTAGATAACGATGGAATTCATGACACTCGCACAAATCACATCAATATGGAGTATCGCTACGTGCACACTTCGTTGCACGAGGTCACCATCCAGATTGTCTGCGTCAAGACTATATGACAATGAGCTACCTTCTTGACCAATGCGATAAAACACACATCGTTCAAGATTTTGTATAGCCAAGTTGGTCTGCATCCGTGAGTGTACAGTCGTGCATTCATGCGTTTTCTCTCTTCATCTTGTCCCCTCTATATTCAAACCCTTCCTTTGCTCATCATTATTATTGTGTGGCTTTGCTAGACTGTAGGGACATGATGGTAGGGGGGAGCATGACATGTGATGTGTATTTTGGGTGCACGGCCTCTGCATGTGCATGTACATTGGTGCCTATGGGCCATGGGGAGAGTTGTGATTTCCACGCACACTATCTCATTGATCTGTACCGTGGCCTCTTGATTGGTGTACATGCTCATTCAAATGACGGACTCGACGGACGTTGACAGCGGCAAGCGCTGAGCGATGGAGAGGATGTTGCACGGTTTTGAGAGATGTGGCTCCCATGTCCTTGTGTAGAGTCTCCCACTTGGCAGCACTGCGTGGCCAGCTCAATCGACAGTATCCACCGGCGCTCATGTCAGCGACAAACATGGATAAATGCTGTTTGTAGCATAGAACCTGCATAGGCTTAGACAGCCATGACGCTTGTGTGTGATTTTTCTGGCTGATTCTGACTGCACGACTGTATTAGCGGCATGCATATTTTGGTATGGTTTAGTTTTCAGGAAAAACAGACAACACCCAGGTTTGGGGCTGTTGGTCCTTTGTCAGGACTCACCAAGAAAACCCCACAGGCCAGAAACTAGAATGTTTTCTTGGTTGGCTGGTAGACTGAGTAGCAAGCCTCACAGAGGTGAGGATCTTGGTTAGTGTGAGAGGGGTCTCACACCACACTTAATTCTTGTTGCCAACTCAGTTATCACTCACTTTCAGCTGCAGTTGTGGCGCTAAGTCTTGAGTGCAAGTTTTCCCTCTCAGAGCTGAGCAGTCGGCATTGCTCAGGCACTAAGTCTAGATGCAGCAGGCCACGCACTTCAGTTCAAGTGCGTGAGGCGACAGAAAATAGTCTTGTCCAGGCTAGCACATCATCATTTCTTGTGAGGATGTCATAGTAGCTGTCGAGTGTCTTGGCACCCCAGTGAGTGGATGTTGACAAGTCCAAAATTCATCGTGACTGATACACCAACACTCGTCCATGACCTGCAGACTGTTGCTGGAATTCAGTCACCATAAGTGAGCAAGGGTCACAAATTGATGACATCAACAACCAACAATGAAGGGCAAGGACCAGATGGAGAGGGGGAGGAGCAAGAGCGGTACTCAAATAAGGCAGGATCAGAAGTATGTGCACGACGCCGAACATTACACTGTGAAAACTTAGATTTTGAGCTGCATCGCGTTTTATGTGAGGAAGTCTACAGACTGTTGCTGGATGTCAATACCCACGATACGGACATCACCACGTGAAACATGCTTGCATACAGAATGATGATGAATGGCACATGTGACACATGCCATCATGCTCTACAATGCTGTGCATGTTCTCATTGTTACAACGGATGGTGATCCATCAGATGGCTTGGTGTACCTGCTGCATGAGACAATACAACCAGGAACTTTTGCAAACCCCAGCAATGAACGTGACAGACTGAGCTTCAGTCGAGCCCTATGCTAGTCAACCTTGCTTGCCACTCTTCCATGGAACAACCATGCCTTGGACATAGAAGACGTAGCCGGACTGGCTATGCCCATCACGATCTTGGAACTCACCACTGTTAGTGTACCAATCAACAACCAGAGATGGTTACTCATGAAAGCACAAGGTTAGGCATGGGTTTCAAAAGTTATCTTGGAGATCGCTTTGAGGACTGCAGCCTCTGAGAGAATAAAGAGTGATGGTGCAGGTTTATCTCCAAAGAAAACTAACCAAGGTCCAATAGTCTTGTGACCAACCATCGTGTGAACCTCACCAAGAACAAGCCAATAGATTCGTGCAACAGCGTTCAAGGCAAACATACTTGCGGAGATCACCCCTACACGCAACACTCCTCTATGTGTACGACTAGTAAAGCCGGATCTCTTGTCGTGGGCTCACGGCGCCTCTCTCTCTCTCTCTCTCTCTCTCTCTCTCTCTGTGTGTGTGTGTGTGTGTGTGTGTGTGTGTG
>SZWC01002374.1:103608-116796 GCA_023375785.1 Penium margaritaceum
CCCCCCCCCCCCCCTCCCCCCCTTTCAGCGCAAAAGAACCCATCACTTCCCATCCACATGATCTCGTACATGCTGATGTCATGGATCTTCTTCCCTATGACTTTCTTTGTGGCCTTGGCCGCTATGTGTTCTACCTGATTGATGGCTTCTCTCGCTACCCTTGGGTCTTTGCCTTGCGTCACAGAAATAATGTGACTGTTGTCCTCGAGTCATGGCTGTCCAAAGCTGAAGGGCATGCTTACGTCCCCTGTGTGCCTTTCACTGTAACCGGGGTGGTGAATTCTTTGGTCCCACCTCTCGTTTCCTTGGGTCTTGTGGTGTCCGCATGGAGTCGTTGGCTTCGTAGAAACTGTAACAGAACAAATTGTCTGAATGCGGGAATTGTATCCTGGCTGATGGTGTCCTCTCTCTAATCTCTGCCTCTGGTATGTCTCCACTATTTGCCTTTGAGTCATACATAACTTGGGTGTGGAACCCTGTTCTCCACGGTCTCCTCCCTCCTCAAGTGACACATTTTCAGTGATGGACAGGTCGTCGGTCTGATCTTTGCCTTGCACTTGTATGGAGCTCTGTTGCCTCTGTTTGGATCACTGTTAATCATCGTGATGGCAAGCTCTCTTCTTGTAGTCATCTCTGTGTCTTCCTTGGTGTCTTTGCCTTCTCAAAAGCCTAGCGCTTCTAGGATCCAGTGCGGTTTTATGTCATCAAATCTCGTGATTCCCTCTTCATTGAACACCTGTTTGAATTTGACCTCCCTCAACTTGCCCAGTCCTCCGCTCCTTCTCTTGTCCCACCCTCTCAGCTCCTGGGAAGTTCTGGCCCCCCTTCTCTAGAGGGCTTTCTTTTTTCCCCTCATTGCGGGCCTCAGTGGACAGCCCTCCCCCTCCATCAATCATGTGTACTTTTTTCGCGTCTCCTCGTGGCTCTTCCTCTTCGCCACTTTCTTCCAGTCCCACTATCTGTACCATGGATGGCTCCTTTCCCATACCACCGGCGTCCCCTTTGTCTCCTGCTGTCTTGGCTGACCTTACTCCCACCTTGCTGGTGCCTTCTGTGCAGCCTGCCGCCTCCTCCTCTGCTACTGTGCCTCCAGCTGTGTCTCCCTATGTTCTTGGCGGTCAGCTGCCTTGCCCTCTCAGCCTCATCCCTCTGCCTCTCACTCTCTTCCCTATGTCCCTTCTAGCCCTGGCACTGGTGTTCTTGCAATGGATACCGCGAGAGTGCACTGCTTCCCTCCTGTCATCCACCAACCCACTATCTCTGGTGAACCTAGCCCGTGGGCCCTTGGGATCACTACAAATACCTCTCCCATTGCCGTGTCGGTGGTCCACCCCAGTATTTCTCTTAAATACTCCCATGTTGAGCTGGAGTTCCGTTTGGCACTTGATACCTCTGTTTCTGGGTATGTTGCCTCATGCTTTGCCATTACTGGTCTCTTCACGCTACAAATGGAACCACTGTCAGTTTGTGACACATGGAACACTACTGAATCCACTCTATGGGAGCAGGCCATGCCAGCAGAGTTGAATATCCTCGCTGACCACGGCATGTATGAGTTAGTGGATCTCCCACCATGTCGACAGGTTGTGGTAGCCAAGTGGGTGTACCATTCTAAACTGAAACTGGAAACATATTTTGAGCCTTACAAGACTCGGCTCACTGCCAAGGGTCTCTGCCAAATTCCTAGCATTGAATTTATTGGGATGTTTTCTCCAGTTGGCCGATACACCAGCACAGATCGCTTCTTGGGTTGGTGGCTGAGTATGACTGGGAGCTGGAACAAATGAATGTCAACAATGCCTTTCCTCACGGAAGGCTTGACGAGGAAGTTTACGTGGTCNCATTCTAAACTGAAACTGGAAACATATTTTGAGCCTTACAAGACTCGGCTCACTGCCAAGGGTCTCTGCCAAATTCCTAGCATTGAATTTATTGGGATGTTTTCTCCAGTTGGCCGATACACCAGCACAGATCGCTTCTTGGGTTGGTGGCTGAGTATGACTGGGAGCTGGAACAAATGAATGTCAACAATGCCTTTCCTCACGGAAGGCTTGACGAGGAAGTTTACGTGGTCCAACCCCCAGGTTTCACGGATGAAACCAATAGAGTGTGGCACCTACGCAAGGCTCTCCATGGGCTCAAGAAGTCACCACGCTATTGGAACCAGGAGATCATGGCCATGCTTGAGAAGGGCAAGATTCATAGGAGCGCTTTTGATCCTGCCTTGTTTATGAGTGTGCCCTGTACTTCCCTTGTTGCTATCCTCATCTATGTTGATGACCTCCTGATTGCTTCTTGAAGCACTGCAGCTGTCTAGTTTACAGGGATTTTGTTATAGTCAACACACAAGATGAAGAATCTTGGCCATGCTCGTGTATTCTTTGGCATGGAGCTGGAGGGTGACCGCTCGCGACGCACCCTACATGTTCACGAGACTGCATATGTCTGCAGTCCGGAGGAGCGCTTTGCACCTCTTCTTTCAGCAGTCCCTTCGGCCTCAATCCCCATGACCCCAGCGGGCCAGGCACTATTGAAATCACTAGATGTGTATAAGCTACGAGAGGCAGTGGATCTGACTGACTATCTGGGGCTCATCGGCTCCTTGATGTATCTCACCACTCGTGTTGGTGTTGTCTTTGCTGTGAAATTTCTCTCCCAATTCTCCCAGTTTCTTAGGGAGCGTCACCTTGAGGCTACACTCCGTGTGGTGCGCTGCACGCTCTCTATAGTGCACACATTGATGTACTTTAGAGCACAACCCTCAGTCATCGTGGATGGGTTCAGTGACAGTGACTTGGCACATGACGCCAATGCACGGCGTAGAACAGTCTATGTTTCCATGATCGGGAGAAATGCGGTGTTTTGGACGAGCAGCAAGCAACTTTGTGTAGCCCGAAGCTATCATAGGCTGAGTATGTGGCCTTCGGTGCAGGTATGTGTGAAGCTGTCTGGCTCTACCGCTTGCTACAACAGTTGCGCATCTCCATTTGCTGCATCACTGTGACAATCTAAGCACAAAAGCCATTGCCGAGAATGATGACATGCACCAATCTTTCACCGAGCACATCAACGTGGAGCATCCTCTTGTTCGTAAGTGCATTGCTGCAGACATTGTTTAGGTTGTTTGGGTGGATACACGGTCAAAGATGGCTACACACGCTATCGGTCTTGCATGTCACCATGACCCTGGGTGATGTGTTCTTGTTGTCTGCCTGTCTGTTGCACGACGCAGATACATGATCATGTTTGACATCTCACTTGTGTATGTGGGTTCAATGACTGTGGGTCATGGGGGAGTGTCAATGTTTCATCCACTTCATGGCCTCTCACATATGGTATGTCCTCTTTTCTTATCCTACATGCACTCACACACATGTACAGGGGACTTGGTGACAATGGCTTCGCTTGGAGATACCGCACTNTCACCATGACCCTGGGTGATGTGTTCTTGTTGTCTGCCTGTCTGTTGCACGACGCAGATACATGATCATGTTTGACATCTCACTTGTGTATGTGGGTTCAATGACTGTGGGTCATGGGGGAGTGTCAATGTTTCATCCACTTCATGGCCTCTCACATATGGTATGTCCTCTTTTCTTATCCTACATGCACTCACACACATGTACAGGGGACTTGGTGACAATGGCTTCGCTTGGAGATACCGCACTCAATACTAGAGCATGTTGTTGGTACTTGCCTCACTAGGCAGTCACCTCGTTCTCTCAGGATGGTCCCTCAAATAACCTGACGGCTTCTTATCTTTTCTCATGAATATTGTGCTTGGATGCTGAGGACTCTTGACCTTGGACAATCTGGTTGCCTTGGTCTACCTCATGTTTGCATATGGATTCTGGGGGAGCTGCCATATTTCCAGGGTGCTCACCCTTGGGGGGCCACAATGTTGACCGTTGGCTATGCACAGGTGAGCAGCAGCCCTCGGTTCAGTATCGAGAGGTCAAACTCGACCCCTGGGTGGTGGTGTGGCCTCACCTTGTCTGATGCTCAAGGTGCGCACCTACTGGTCCTTAGACTCTTCCTTCCCCCTCCCAACTTCGTCTTGGTTGTATGTATATATTTTTTTCGAAGAACAAGTTTCACATCCATGGCGAGCGTGTTTCGTGGGGATATCCCCACCCTGTCCAACCCTCTACACACCACTTACTTGCACACTTAAGGGTAACCGCTTGTCAGGATACTGGGATGCTTGACGAATTCTCTCACATCATGAGCCTTAGTTGGCGCTCTCGCATGTACTCTTTAGAGTTTTCTCGTTGACCACCTCCTAGGGTCCATTTTCTCAGTGGCCCTATCCCTACTATTTCAAGTCCAGTTGCGTGGAGTCTTGGTTTATGCACTTAGTGCTTATTTCCGTTTGTCATCTAGATAACCGAAGACCTCGTACAGTTGTTGGGTTCTTGCCAGCTGCTGTTTTGAAGCTTGCTGTTGTGATTTCTGACATTCCTATCGACCTGCATAGTTTACTGTGACCACTCGCCCGTGTCCATACTCGTGCAGATCCCTGATGCGGACCCTGGTGGTATCTGTGCGTCATCTGGTGGTGGACTACCAGCTTGGAGCTGACCGACGACCGTTCTAGAGCTTTGGACGCTGCCCGGGATCTCCTGCAGTTTTTCTGTAGCACGCAAGAGTTTATCGGTGGACTGGCCGTGGGCCCGATTTGCATGTTTTTGCATTGTGTGTCCACTGTTTCATGCCGGATACATGCATGTGACCAGTCGTAGAGTCCGGCTTGTGATCCTTCACATCTAGGTTTAGACGGCGTAGCATTCTGACATGTCTGTGTAGAGTTACGGCTAAAAGAATGGTTTTGGGCCGGTTTTAGGACAGATCTTGCACTGCCCCGTGCGACACCCCCCGTGCGCCACGGCAGGTACTTATGCCATGGACCTTTCATTTGTCAACTCTCTCTGCAAATGATATTGAAGCATTCTAACACTTTGCCTTGTGTCCCCTAGCCAAATCCCTGCCGTTGTGTGTACAACCTGTGATTGTCGTCACTGTCTGACCAGGCACTGACGCCTAGTCGGCGGCTGTGTCGCTAGGAAGCTTCCACACACCTTCTCATGGTATCACAGAGGTGAGACACTTCTCGCCGAGCTGCACAACAGAGACACAGCATAGCACCAGCAGTGAGCGTTACCGCTATTGCGAATCCACAAGGACCTGCCGACGGCACCCGACTGCCGGCGACGTCACCCATGTGAGAGTGCATCAGCAGCAGCCGCCAGCAAGAGCAAGTGACACCTGCATCAGGCGGCAGCCGCTAGCAGCTGTTGGCATTGGCGCCAGCAGTGGCGGCAGCAGGGCACAGCCGGGGCAGGCGGCGGCAGGCAGCAGCAGCAGCAGCAGCTCGTAATAGCAGTAGCGCGTAGTAGCAGCAGCACGTTGCAGGAGCAGCGTGCAGCAGCGCTGCGCAGCGACAGCGGCGACTGTGAGCAGCAGCAGGGTGCAACAGCAACAGCATTAAGTAGTAGTAGAAACATACAGCAGGAGCAGCAGCAGCAGCAGTGCAGCAGTAGCGTGCGGCGGCAACAGTAGCGTGCGGCGGCAGCAGTGCACAGCTGTGCTACAGCACAACAGTAGTGTGCAGCTGCTGCCACAACTGCACAAGCAGCCGCGTGGCTCCTGCTGCAGGTGCCGGCACAGTAGCAGCAGCAGCCAAGCGGAAGCTACTGTGGAGCTTTCGCACAGCTTCCGCGCGGCTGTTGTGGAGCAGCCGTCCCCAACGCAATGGGACAGCAACAACAGCGAGGGTTGTCAAAAAAAGAAAGGGGGAAGGAGGGGAGCTGGCGTCAGCATTTTTCTCGCTGACATCATCAGGTCATACTGATGTCAGAAACCACCTACGAACGTTAGCACTTTCCTCAGTCAAACTTTTGGTCAGAGAGTCAAAAGTTGCAAGCGTTTCAACTCCTCGAGAAACACTGACGATTATGCAATCTGACCAAGTTGACATCTCTGTCCATAATGAGCGGTAACATAGCTCCGTCCGTTGATAAGAAAAAGAGGATACTAGATCCCTCTTCTTCCTCCTCAAGCGTTATGAGACCACGCTCGCAGGCTATTGAGGACATGTGGAGCAAGCACAACGAGATGCGTCGCCTACAGCGGGAGCAAAATGACGCCATCCGTACACTCACTTAGCTTCTTCGGGGTCAATCCACGGCCCCACAGCAGACCTCTCAGGGAGCTACTAGTGTTGCGCCCTCTACATAGCGGTGAGCTCCAGCACCGGAGACAGGAGCTGGATGTGATTTGCCACCTCTTGATCCTTGGGATGAGGATCCAAATATGCCAGGCATGGAGGGCGACTCCCACGAGCATGAGATTCGTGTGCTTCAAGAGCGTCTCCGCAAGCTTCAGACAAGCTCTCGACCCGCACACACATCTCGTTTTCTCAAGATTCGATCGTTGCCTGACCTCCACCTCAGCGACTTCCCTCTTCTCGGTGCCTTCCCCATCCCTTGTCCTTCTTAGCCTGTGGTTGCTCTTCCTACGGAGTGGCAACCCAAGGACTTCGAGACACCGCGGGAGCGGTGTCTCGAAGTCCTTGGGTTGCCACTCCGTAGCAGTCAAAACTGTCCAGCAAGGACAGTTTTGACTGCTGGGAGATCCTTTTTCCACATCTGGGCCACTTCCTAGGGAGTGGGGTCCTACTACCACAGTCCGTATCAGACTATGGACCGAGCACAAGTGCTGACAGCGGCTAGGACAATGCATGGAATTCCTTACACCATGTCATGCAAGACCGTCGTCGACTTCTGCTCGTTCCTTGGCGAGGCCGGCACAGGCACCGGCACTGATCCACGCGGGGGCTGGGACCTAGAATCATCCCTATTTGCTACAAAGACGCACGCCACCCATGCCGCTCACATTCGTGCCTTTCACTCCCTTCATCAAGGGCCTGCCGAGCCTACAGCCGACTACTGGTGACGTGCCATGCGCATCTACACAGGCCTTGGGACCTCAAGAGGTACACAGCTGTGGGCGCTCCGCACAATCATGCTCGGAGTACTCCTTGAGCACACAAACATCTTCACGAGGTACAACGACGCCGTTCTCAAGCCTTTCTTGGCCTCGCTGCACCTTCATCCCTGGGCGCACCTGCTTTTCCTCCAGGTGACTTCCGCTTGTGAGGTTGTCGTGGCTCATCAGGGGACTCCCCTTGCTGCATCGGTCGTCGCATCACTATCGACGCCCCTTCTACAGTCTCCTTCTCCATCCTTTGTCATTTCCTCCTCTTCCTCTACCACCCTGACTACATGAACTCAGACACTAGATGTTGCGGCAGTAGCAGAGGAAAAGAAGGGATGACGGAGGTGTGGCTCAGGCCAGCAGCAGTTACAACAGCAACCGTCATCGGGTAGTAGCAGTGGATGCTATGTTCACTGCTACAACTGTGGAGGCGCTCATCACTACACCGAGTGCCAACAGCCACTCGATTGGGCATGGATTGCCCACGGGCTTCAGGCTCCACATGCACTATGATCTATGTCGAGCAGCACATTCTCCGGGCGCGCAGTGACCACGATCGCAGCAGTTCCTGCTTTACCACCGGCAAGCAGCGTCGACCTGGACCCATGTAACCGCACCATTGCCGAGCTCCTACACCTTCTTGCACTTCGCTTTCAGGGAGGTGCGAGTGTGTTGTCACATCCGGGTGATTCACAGACTGTCTATCCGTCTATTCTTGTGGCTCGGAATGACTCGTGTGGGGGGGGCACATTGGGCATGTGATGACGATGGGGCTGACTGTACTGATTGGATTCATGAGTCTCACCTGTGTGTCCTTGGTCGTCCCTCCCCACTTGTTGCCCAGCGTTTGTATGAGGCCGCGTGTTCCATTGCCCGTAGTACACTGACGTCCTCTAGTCATGATTCCGGTGGCACTTGGATCATCGATTTCGGTGCCACTCATCACATAACCTGTCGTCCTAGTGACTTTGTTGTTCTCAGCCCCGATGCGTTCGTTTGTTCCGTTCGCAAAGGCTCTGGTCAGTCCTTGCCAGTCCAGGGCGTTGTGGTCGTGTGTTTTGATGGTCCGTCTAGCCCCTTGTATCTTTCTGAGGTTCTGTTTGTGCCTGACCTTGAGCTCAGTTTGCTTTTTCTGTACGTGCTTGCACACCGATGGGACTCTCTGTGGCGCACACTGCAGACTCTGTGATTGTGAATGTTATTGACACTCGTAGAGTTGTTTATCGTGCCTCCATTGTCGATGAACTGTATTGTGTCTCTCGGACTTCTCCTCCTTGCTCCCCCTACCCTTCACCTCGTGTTTTTATCATTGGCGTTCTATCTCCTGAGCACCAGCGATTGCTTCATCACCGTCTGTATCATGTAGGCTCCGACACTGTGTCAAAGCTCATTTGGACACAGCCCGCCCTCGGTCTTTGACGCAGCTTCTCTCAAGAAGCCGTCCAAGACCGACTGTCTGTTTCGCGCTCAGGGTAAGATGCATCGTTGCACCTACCCTGACTCCCGTTCTTGTGCACTTTGTCCTCTTGAGTTAGTCCATTCGGACCTTCTTGGTCCTCGTCCTGTCGAGTCTTTGTCCAATGGGGATTGATACGTCTTGACCCTGACTGATGACTTCACTCCGGTCCTGCTACTCCTCAGTAGAACGGTGCTTATGAGCGCTGGAACTGCACCATGGAGGATGCGGTTCACGCTACATACCTTTTGCTTGGATCGCGGCGACGAGTTTCTTGGCGAGATGGACAGCTTCTTTGCCGAGTACGGGATTTTTCACTAGGGTCAGGACAGGACCATTCGCTTTGAAGGATTTGCCTACATGACTTGGTTCTGGAGCCGCCTCCCGCACGGTCCCCTTCCGGACCACTTCACACCGTATGAGCTTTGGTTTGGCCACCGTGCTAATCGACGCCTTGCTCGCGTCTGGGGATCCTTGGCTTCTCTGTGGTACACTGGCAGGGGTCCAAGGTATCACCGCGGGGTCGCTTGTGTGCCTTCGTAGGCATCTTCCCGCGGTCGAAGGCCCGACGCTTTTGGGATCCTACTCATCGTCGCATCGTTGAGTCATGCGACGCACTCTTCTTCGAGTCCCTCACCTACCATGATCTGATATCGATCACGTCGCTGTCCGTCATCCATGTTCCTACGTTTGAGGTTGCTCGGCGGATGGAGGAGTCTGTGCCTGTGAGCACCTCTCACCAGGCTGATGTGTCCGTTTGAGCTCCCTCCACTTCTCGGTCTCCAGCTCTTGATGACCCAATGATCATCGATGTCGGCCCAGAGACCTCTCCAGCACAACCAGCTTCTACCCCTTTTCCCTCGCATCCCACAAGTACCCATTATCTTGTACCTATGCGTACTCCTGTTTCCGTACGTGTATTCGTCGGTACTCCTGCCTCTGTGCGTGGTCCTGCCTCACCTGCTCCTACTGTTACACCCAGTCCTGTGTCTCCCACACCCACATCTCTTCACACGACATCACCAGCTCCTTTGCCTCAGCCCTCACTAGCTGTGGTCGTGCCTGTCCCTGAGCCTGAGGTGCGCCCCTCGAGCCCAGGATACTCCCGTGAGCCTGGCGGTCATCTTTGACCATTGGACTCCGCAACCCAGCGAGTGTCAGGTCCCGAACCAAGGCGCTCCGCTCGCAGCATTGCGAGTGGTGATCCCGCAACAAAGACTCTAGGCTTGAGTGTCCGCACTGAGCACATAGAGGTTCATCCAGCGTGCCCCATAGGACACGATCTCATCACTCCCGAGTTTCATATCGCTTGTGATGCAACACCTGATGTTTTGGTCGTCAGACCTAGCACTGAGGCATGTGCTCTTGCAACGTAAAGCTCTCCCTCTATGGCACCTGACCCGGGCACACTGATGGAATCTCTCTCATCACAGGATGCTAACGCTTGGCGTGCTGCCTACGCTGATGAGCTTCACGCCATCCGAGAGCACGGAGTTAACGAGCTAGTCGACCTTCCACCTCGGAGGAAGGCTATTCAGGTCAAGTGGGTCTTTCGCAAGAAAGACCCACTTGGTCCGCTTGATCATCAACGGGTACTCTCAGATCGAGGGCATCAATTACACTGACACCTTTGTCCCTGTCGGCCGCATGACCTCAGCTTGAGCTCTGTTTGGTGTAGTGGCTCAACATGACTGGAAAATGCACCAGATGGATATGAACAATGCGTTCCTCCATGGCTTTCTGGATGACGACATCTATGTGGCTCAGCCACCTGGCTTTGAGGACGGTGACAAGGTCTGGCGCTTGTGCAAGTCCTTGTACGGCCTCAAGCAGTCTCCTCGGTGTTGGAACCAGGAGATCACTGGCACCATGACTGGTGCGGGATATGTACAGAGCGATGCAGATCCCTCTCTCTTCATCCGACGGACGCTTGCACGGTTCACCGCGATCCTGGTCTATGTCGACGACCTTCTGATCGTGTCTCCTTCACTGGAGGCCATGAAGGAGGCCAAGGCTGTCCTCCAGACTGCCTACAGGATGAAGGACCTTGGTCCTGCAGCGGTGTTCTTCGCATGGAGATTGTGCAAGACCGCAGACGTCGAACGCTACTGCTGCATCAGGCCCCATGCGAACGTGTTCTGGGGGAGCACTTCAGCGACCTCCTTGGCGCAGTGCCCACGGCTTCCACACCTCTCACGCCTGACGGGCGAGAGGCTCTGAATGTGGACGATCCCACACAGCTTGGGGAGAAAGTGGATGTGACCTTGTACCTTTGTCTCATCGGATCTCCGATGTACCTGGCCACTACCACACGTCCTGACATCGCCTTTGCCGTCAACCTCCTTGCCCAATTTTTGCAGGCTCCAAGCACTAGATCCCTTCATGCGGCTGTGCAAGTGGTGTGGTACGTGGTCTCCACACCGTACCTCAGACTCTGCTTTCGCCAGTAGTGTTCGGTGGTCTTTGACAGCTACACTGATAGCGACTAGGCCTGGAGACCAGATGGACACATTGGCACCGGTTACGTGTTCCTGCTCGGTGGTACCGCTGTGTCCTGGCATAGCGGGAAGCAGGGCTGCATTGCACGTAGCTGATCGGAGGCAGAGTATGTTGCTCTAGGTGCAAGGGCTGCTGAGGCATTGTGGTTGCAGCGCCTGTTCCTTGAGTTGGGTCAGTCAGTACGTGCCATTTTGCTTCGTTGCGAAAACCAGAGTGCTCTTGCAATTGCGGAGAAATCTAGTGTCTTTCACGCTTGCACAAAGCACATTACGGTTGGGTATCACTTTGTGCGTGATCTGGTGGAGCGACACGTGATCTCCGGCATATGGGTTGGCACTGGCATGCAACGTGCTGACTTCTTGACGAAGGCACTAGCGCGCGGAAAGTTCTTGGTGGCCATTCGTTCTGTTGGGCTTCTCCCCTTGCCTGAGAGTGGTTGACAGTGGGGTGTGTTTGTGTCCGTGTCACATCTGTTTTTACACTCGTTCTTGTACTCGTCTCTGTGCTGCACATGTATGGACATGCGTACCATCGGGTCATGGGGGAGTGTTGTAATTCGTGACATTTCTGTCGACCTGTACAGTTTACTGTGACCACTCGACCATGTCCATACTCGTGCAGATCCCTGATGGGGACCCTGGTGGTATCTGTGCGTCATCTAGTGGTGGAATACCAGCTTGGAGCTGATCAACGACCGTTCCAGAGCTCTGGACGCTGCCCGAGGCCTCCTACAGTTTTCCTACAGCACGCAGGAGTTTAACGGTGGACTGGCCGTGGGCCTGATTTGCATGTTTTTGCATTGTGTGTCCACCGTTTGATGCCGGATTCATGCATGTGACCAATCTGAACGTCCGCCTTGTGATCTTGCACATCTAGGTTTAGTCGGCCTAGCGTTCTGACATGTCTGCACAGAGTTACGGCCAAAACAGTGGTTTTGGGCCGATTTCAAAACAGATCTTGCACTGCCACGTGCGACACCCGCTGTGCGCCGAGGCAGGTACTTATGCCATGGACCTGTCATTTGTCAACTCTCTCTGCAAATGCTATTGAAGCATTCTGACACTTTGCCTTGTGTCCCCAAGCCAGACCCTTGCAGTTGTGTGCACGACTTGTGACTGTCGTCACTGTCTGACCAAGCACTAACGTCTAGTCGGCGGCTGTGTCGCTAGGAAGTCTCCACGCATCTTCCCACGTGCAAGTGAGTTGGTCAAGCCTAATTGGTTGGTTGGAGTTGTAAGTTCTGGCGCAAAAATGTGGGGGATACTACTCTAACACTTGTATTTCTTCTCCGTTCTTTCATGCATACATTGGATGTCTATCCATCAATTCAAGCATCACTATTATGTTGTGTTCAACACAACGTGGTCTCTCTCACACACTATGTCGTCAGGATTCTTCCCACTGTTGTGCTTTGTGCCGTTCCTGTACAGTTTACTGTGACCACTCGGCCGTGTCCATACTCGTGCAGATCCCTGAGGCAGGCGGCCCTGGTGACACCGGCGCGACGACAGGCGGCGGACTACCCGTCTGGAGCTGACCGACCACTGTTCCAGAGCCCCAGATGTCACCGGGACTCCTTGCTGTGCCTTCTACGTCTTGCAGGCGCCTTTCGGCCGACTGGGCATGAGGCCCATTTGCATGTTTTTGCATCGTGCTCACTACTAAGAAGAAATACTCCCTGCACCGGTCGAGTACGATTGTTCTAAAGAAGTGGGTACGCAGTGTTCTAGAGAAGTTTAATCGTTTCACGTAAAAAAATGATTCAGTCTATATTCATTGCTCCTTCGTATGACCAAGTATCATGATTTCTTTTCTAACTGAAATGTGGTCGCTTTTTGGTGTGTCAGTTACGGGGGTTGTGATTTATGACAAATCAAGTTTTCTTTAGTTTATTTTTTTGTCCTCGGACATGTGGTCGCAGTCTTTCTTGTATATCAAAACCACGCTACTGTGGCCAGCCATGGTGACGCACTGTGCTCGTTTGCTATCGAACGAGATCATGAGTAAAATGGCCCGTCGACTGGGCCTGCCGGCCCTGGACCAGTAGGCCCATTCAAAACATTTGTTTCTTCTGACTCGAATCGATATTGAGAGTGTTTTGCTTTGTGCCGTTCCTGTACAATTTACTGTGACCACTCAGCCGTGTCCATACTCGCGCAGATCCCTGAGGCAGGCGGCCCTGGTGACACCGGCGCGACGACAGGCGGCGGACTACCCGTCTGGAGCTGACCGACCAC
>SZWC01002374.1:149451-163075 GCA_023375785.1 Penium margaritaceum
AAGACGTCTGAGTAGGACTTGGAGTGATTTGAAAAAAGAAAAGAAAAATGATACTACCATGAAACGGTGACAACTGTGACAGCAATGAGCACCAGAGCACTTGGCGACACTGCCGACGGCGCGACGGTTGCAAAAGATAACTGCATTAGGATCCTGTGATGAGTCCAAAATCTTGGAGATACAGAATGTGCAAAGGAAGGCTCCTCCAGCTCTCATTCTAGTAGTTATCGTGCTAAGCACGTAGAACCATGGAATGTAGAGAGAGAGAGAGAGAGAGAGAGAGAGAGAGGTATGTTGAAATCCCCAATCGACAGGCGCCATGGCTTAAAGGTCGTGGTACTAGGAAAGATTCAAGAAACGGTGTAAGTGGGACCTAGGAGTGAGAGTCCAGCAAGGCCAATGAGGGTGACTCCTGGTCGTGTTTGATGCACACCAAGATCATGCTTCCACCCGGTTGTCAAGCCCAACCTCTTGGTACATACGGTAGGCAGCTACTCACCATGGCATAGAATTGACTTGGCAAGGTGGCCCCATAAGAATCAACACTTGTCTATTAGATAGTTCTGGCATCCTAAAGTTTCAACAACTTGAAGTTATGCTGAACTAGTATGAAAAAAACTAATTCGTACCTCCTCAAACACTTGGACTGAAGTGTGTGGCCTGCTGTGCCCGGACTTAGCGCCTGAGCAGCGCTGGCTGCTCAGCTATGTGAGAAAAAACCTACACTAGAAAGCTAGCTCATGAACTGCAGTTATAGCTGATTAATGACTGAGTTAACAGAAATAATAAAGGTTGGTGTGAGATACCTCCCACACCAACCTAGGCCCTCACCCTTGTGAGGCTTGTTACTGAGTCTATAAGCACTGCTTTTTGGATTGTGGAATTATCTTGGTGAGCCCTGCCAGAAGACCGACAGCCCCAAAGCCGGACATTGTCCGTTTCTCCTGAAAACTGGACCGTAGCAAAAACTGGTCCTAAAAATGGTCTGGCTTCAAAACGCTCCTGACTCGGGGGAAATGCTGCCAAAGTTTTCTTTGCATCATTGACCCAACGGCGGTGGTAGCGTAATCGGTCACACCGCTTTGCAAAGCCGTGTGTGTTGGCTCCACCGTGGAACCAACGCACGTGGAGACAGCACAACCACACAACAAGGAAGTGTTCCCACTGTCTCTCTTCCCTCCTTGACTCTCTCTCTCTCTCTCTCTCTCTCTTCCCTCCTAGCAACGACGAATTGTTCTCTACGGGGCCACAATGTAGGTTATACCAAAGTGTGAGAAAACCACGGCAGCACGCTGCTGACCGGTTCGGTTCAAACCCAGGGTGGCGCCGTGAGCCCGGACATAATCTGTCCTACTCAGAGTAGCCGCCTATGACTATTGGTGACATGAGTGACCTGTGGCCGCTGCCGATGGAGCTGACCTCGCACCGCTACCAAGTGGGAGACTCTATACAAGGAGACAAAAGCAATGTCTTTCACCATGGTATGACGTCCCCTCCACCGCTCAACGCTCGCCTTTGTTAACATTCTCTGAGTCAGTCATCTGCATGAGCATGTACATCAGCCGAGGGGTCGTAGCACAGATTAGTGAGATGGTACACACGCAAATCACAGCACTCCCCTGTGACCCGTAAAAATCTGTGTTTAACCTCCACACACGGAGGTCAAACATTGACAGTACGTAACACAAGTTGCTCTCCTCCATGCTCTCATGCTTCCATATTCCAACAATTCCACACAAGTGTGACGATGAGCACATGGCGAGTGAGGATGTAAATGATGTAGCGCAGGATAAGGGAGCTCACAGATGCAAGACGGTACACTCAAGGATGCAGAAAAAACAAAATAGTAGCCCTTTGAACAATGCACACTTAACAGCCTTGGCCAAGAAGTTAGCCAGCTGTAGAACCGGCCAGAACCACACAACCTAGATCCTGTCCTTATGAAAAAACGTATGTATGTTGTGATTCTCCACATTGATTTTTGTGTGTGCGTGTGATGCATTCTGTCATTGTCTTCAATGGCAATGACACTATCATTTCCATCGTACTTTGTGATGGACAATATGGGCTCACAAAACTCAGATAGTAGACGAGAGAGCCACATAATCTTGCATGTATCATCACCCAAAGCCACATGTTCTACCTCTGTAGTACTACGTGCGACACACTTCTACTTGCCACTATGCCATGAGACAACCATGCTGCCCACAAGGAAGATCCACCCAGTGCAGCTCTTGCAATCTGTGCTCGCACTCCAGTCACTATCCGTCTAGCCTTCGGTAACTACAAATGGCTAGTGGCAGAATGTGAATCCACGACATGGGATGAAAAAATCGTAAGACACCACACAAATCCCTATATCTTGATACAACTGGTGTGGGGAACGACAGAACTCAGCCACATGGTTCACGAAAAAGGGGGTGCCCGGTCGTTTGGTGGTGGCGAGGAACATGAGTGACTTGATGACACGAACAAAGGTGCTCACGTCGACACTCGTACCTAGTGTGTCGGCATCCAAAGATTTTAGCTTGATCTGGTCGTATGGGGTTATGGGCGTAAAGGCACTGGGTACGGTGAGCAGGAATTCCACTAAGCGTCTAGCCAACGTCTACGCACACGCTGCCTAATGCACACATAGAATGTTGTGGGCACAGTCATGCTCATTCTCCATGCCCAGAAACACTTGTGCAGGCCCAAGATTTTTCATCTTGTATGCAGACTGTGGCAGGTCCCTCACTTGCTCGACAGCGGCAAGGTCAGATAACAAGATGAGAAGATCGTCCACATAGATAAGAACGATGACAAGGATGGTTTCCATTAGGGTCAAGAAGAGAGTAAGATTTGCAGCGATGTGCATCAGGCCATCCTTCAAGAGGGTGTGGCTGATCTTTGTATTGTAGTAACTAGGCAACTGTTTCAGGCCATGGAGGACCTTCCTTTATTGCTGGACACGACCTGTGCCATTGTCAAAACCAAGGAACAGGACCATGTGAAACTCCTTACCATGAAGAGCGTTACGCAAGAAGGCATTGCTCACATCCATTTGGTCGAGCTCCTAGCCCATGATGTGTGACCATACAAAAGAGTACATGGATGGTAGGCCAACCGGTGTAAAGACCCTTTCAAATCTAGATATGTGTTAGCATAAGGACAGTCAGACCCAAGGCCTTTGTCCCTGGATCCATACTTACTGTAGTGTGAGAAGGTGGTGTGGGACAGAGAATTTTGGCCAAGGGCGGCCTGCCAATGGTAGGACTGGAGCCCAATGGAGGCACTGGGTTGCACGGATAAAGATGGCCGCGAGGAGTACGTGAGTATGTTGGACCAACACTAAATGAGTGGACGCACTGGGCTCGAGGAGGCAAGGACACGATGGATCTCTCACTAAAGTGACTGACTCAGGAGCCGGAAAACCGCTTGATAGGTTGATTGAGTCAGCAACTGGAGTGATAGACTCAGTCGTCTGGGTGGCAGAGTTAGTTGCCAAAGACCTGGACTCAATTACCTGGTCTACAGTGTTTGCGGCCAAAGAGGTGGACTGAGATATGTGTTAGCATAAGTAAGAACAGACACAAATAAGGACTATGGTATGATAAGGGTGTCTAGTTGGTGCGGAGGCGTAGGCAATCCGTTGGAACTAGGGATTCTGGACACTAACAGACAGTGAGTAACATTTTACACCGGTGTAAAATCTCTCCCAAGCGATGGTGGCATTGGGCCCAGAAGAGTCTTAGCAAGTACAAAAGGGAGATCACATAGATATCACTCCTTACAGAACAGTGCATCACGTGACTCAATGAAGCGTTGCCATATAGGGTCCCAGAGCCGCCAAGCCTTCAAGTGACAAGAAACCCCAAGAAGGATGTAGAGACAACTACAGGAATCCATATTGTTGTCCCAAAGGTCTTCAGGGAGACAGGCGGTGAAACAACCCCAGACACATGCGGGACAAATATCTGCACAAATTTGACATCAATGTTGGTGGAGAGTGATTGGACGGGGCAAGGGGCCATGGAGAATTCTTTTCTAGACCAAGGTCATGTACAACATGGCCTCAGAAAGAAGCCCTCGGAAAGACCTAAGTCAATGGATAGTGTGGACTGCGTCAGCCAAAGTGCGATTCCAGCACTCAGGGACACCATTTTGCTTCAGAGTGTAGAGAAAACAGGTCTCATTTTTTACGTCCCGGCTCCTAAGGACAGTATCCACTTCTCCCATAAACCCACCATCCAGATGAGAACAGAAGCAGCAAATGTGACGACCACACTCCCGCTTTGCAGGGAGGAGCCAATCATGAATCACAATCGGTGCATCCCTCTTTTGCCAGAGGCAAAACACCCACCAAAAATGTGAGCAGTCATCAGTGAGGGTAAGAATGTAACAACCACACTTTGCAATAAAACCCACAGGAATGGGACCTACGAGGTCAGAATGGAGCAGCTCAAGCAAGTGGGAGGCTCAAGAAGAGGAGAAAGGATGAGAGGAGATGTGCATCTTGCCTTGACCACTGTAACTGCATTCGGTTTTGCAAGGAAGTTAAAAGGTAGCTGTATCAAGGCCAAGTGCAGGCTGTGTGCAGAGCATGCTTGCAATGGCTGAGTTGTGTACATGGCACATGCAACAATGAAGGAGGTGAGTGTTTTGCAGGGACAGAGTGTGCGTAACAAAGACGTGCACCCTGATCGAAGACAATGGTGAGGACATGGAGGACAGATGAGTGACATGCCACAAGCTATCATGAGACTTGGTATGCAGCATCACATGACCATGCAGCCGAAACATGAATGAGCCAATGCTGTGAGAGCAAAAAGCATCCATGCTTATGCGGTCAAGAGCAGTGACGGACGAAAGGCTTGCTCTATGGCCGGATACATACAGTGTATCAGTGACGTACATGTCACTAGACTGATCCCAAAAGCGGACAACGCCAACACCACGAACAAGAAGCACCTGGCCAAACCAAGTCCAAACACTACGGACAACACTAACCAGGCCAAGCATACTGCATACCTCACGACAAGATGCCATCTGATGCGTAATATTGGATTCAATGATCTAGGTTTCATTAGGTTCACGGACAGATGCGATAACGTTACACTAAGCGACATGAGAAGACGTGAGCAACGAACACTGTCAATCAGACTAAGATGCCTGCCGATCATCAAATCAGACGAGATCATCCAAGATGGGGATAGGAATACAACGGTCATCCACAAGGAGATCACCATGGAAAGCAGTCTCAATGTGACAACTTTTTTTACTTCATGGCTAGTAGACATACAACTCATACTTCCCTAGGGCTGACGAGGGAGGATGCCGAGACAATGTGCAATGAATTGCTACACTTGGCACTCACAAGAAAAGGTTCCTGGATTTGGGAGATACTACGATGTGGCCATACCTGAGGGAGTCGCAGAGGTGTGGCTGAGCTGTGACAGTGGAGCTGATCATGCCGGATGAGGGATCCATGCAGCAACATGCCTGAAGGAAGGCGGAGAATGAGCCGGGAAGCAAGTCAAAGTTGATGCGGTGCCAGTGGAGAGAGAGGCCGCAGAAGAAATGGAAGAAAAACCAACAGTAGAGGCAGTGGTTAGTACAATAATACCAAGGTGCATGTCATGCTCGCAATGCATGGCGCCGATGACACGGGACTCGTTAGTGTGTACTAGGTAGGTACCAGCCATAACCCGGCTTGCCACAGTTATTGCAGACAAGAGATCTGCCACGGGAGGAGCTGTTTTTAGATGGTTCCTGATTTTTCCTCTTCTCCTTCTTCCCATACCCTCCCTTCTCACGGTCTGTATCACACGTGGCTCCGACAGCACCAGGATTCCCAGAAGACAGAGGCTGAGGAGATGTGGAGCTGACTGCTGCCACTGCTTCCGTATCTCTATGTCATAGGCGGTTGTCCTGAGTTACCTCCTCCCATGTCAGGATTCAAAAAAAAGAGCTAGGATTTTAGAGTGTCCTGGGACACCATGGCCTCCAGATTCTTGACGTTGAATTTGACATGGATCTTCGCATAGTCAAGGGTAGCACCATTCTTGATGGTGAGGAAGGAGGCCTGTGGCAGTGGACCAGCCTTGCCAAGCCAAAGTAGATTCTATGCATGGCGCCAATAGGCAGTGACAGATGTAGAGTAACCCATCTTGAGGTCGTTGAATCTCCTCATGAGGCAATTGATGACTACTTGGTCAGAAGTACAATAGGGAAGTGTAAGGGTACTCCAGGCCTTACATGGATCAGGGTCAGTGGTGGCAGTAGGATTGCCGATGAAGGATTTGAGGTATGTGTGATCAGTCTGTTGAGGTGAAGAAGGATACCCTAGCTGCACGGTCTACTTGGGGATGAATGACTCATACTTCAGGGTGTAGTAGGGCCAGAGACCTTCACCTCGAGCCCACAAGCTACACAATAGCTCCCATGACGCAATGTTTCCCACCTCAAGGTGGAGTGGTGGTGTCTTGAAATCCTTTGGGCTGCGCTAAGGATTGGCTGCACACCTTAGATACTCTGGAATACTCGAGGCACAATGCTACAGTTCCTAGGTGACTGTCTGGGATGCGACAAAGGTGGTTTGACCACACTGGCCAGGGAGAAGCAGTTGAATGGGTGTGGCCATATGATCATTATGTAATGTGGCTTATGGTGTGCGCAAGTTGTCGCTATTGAAGTTCGGCGACGAAGTCAACCAGTAGTGTCGGGCTAGGAGAGGTGGATAATGTCTCACCAGTGGTACTGGGTCTGGCCATGGTAGCAGGCGGTGGACCAGCCACTAGTAATCTGAGTGTGAATGTAGTGGATTCAACGGAATCCTTGGCCGACTAGGCCAAAACTGCGGTGCTTGAGGGTCTCTGACCCTCAAGCCATCCCATCTCTGCGTCCACAGTCCCAGGTGACCCCGCTTGAGCCACGTGGCTCCTTCGACCCCTCGGCGTGACACTGCCACGCTGCACTCCCCACCGCTAGGAGTGAGAGCCGCCTTGGCATCTCCGGTAATCCCAACGTGGGATTCGAGCCCTGGAGCTCTGATATGACTGTAGCGGATTCGACTGAATCCTTGACCGACTAGGCCAAAACGGCGGTGCTTGAGGGTCTCCGACCCTCAAAGCATCCCGTCTCACCGCCCACAGTCCTTGGTGACCCCGCTCAAGCCACGTGCCTCCTTTGACCAGTCAGCGTAGCACTGTCACGCTGCAGTTACTGAGGAACCATGAAAATTGTACAAAGTTTCACAAACCATTTTTCTCGAGGATTTAATTGAAGGAGAAAAACTTGATGTTTTGTGGTTTTTCTTCGAAAATACCTTGCGAGTTCACGGATACTCCCCTTTGGGAAAATTACTAATACACCCATTGTTTTTTTGCTAGTGATTGGTTGCCGGTAGTCCCTCCACCCTTTTGATGCTGAGGATGGAGATAGCTACACGGGAGCTCACACAGTTTTCGAGCAGCTTCCGCAGCTGGCTTGGTTGTAGATGGAGATGTAGCCTGTCGACTGTGAAGGTGCTACTATGAGGGCCACCACCGCGGTTCTAGTCACCGCTACTGCAAGGCTGTTGCTGGTGCTGCTGCTGTTGCTGCTGCCGCAACACGGAATGCTACTACTATTGCTGCATGTTGTTGATGCAAGTTGTTGCTACTTCTATCGTTGCAAATGATGTTGCTGCTGCTGTTGCAGTGACTACTTCGTGCTGCTACAGTTCTTGTAGCATGATACTCCTGCTGCTGCACGATAATCCTACTATTACTGTGCTACTGCGTTGGTATTGGTGCTAACGTCGTAACCGCAACGTCTACTGCTGCTCCCCTGCATGCGTACAAGCAGCAATTGCAGCTACACTTCATTGCCATGTGTCAGTTACTGAGTGAGCATGAGAGCAAGCGTGTAATTTTTTCATCTTTCGTTTTCCTACTTAGTCATGTTGCTACCTCAGCTGCTGATAGGAGGGGAGTGACTGGAAGTAGAAATCATGTAGTTTCTAGGAGGGGTTAGGGAGAGTCCAGGAGGGAAGAGTGGCAGCGGGGATAATTCCATGTTGTGGGACAATGTCGTCTCCCCATGCGTCGGCTCTGCTGTCGGTGTCGCTTCGCTTTGCGTTGGCCGTGTGAAGTACCGTTGTGAGATCAATGTTGCAAAGAAAATTCCATCAGAACTTCCCCCACGTCGGGAGCATTTTGAAGCCGCCACCAGGTGAGGCTAAGTCTGCCAGGAAAAAAAAAGCAGAATTTCCCTTACACTTCCGTGTACGAGGGTCCACCAACGTTGACTGGTACGTGTTCGCCGCTACTGTTGCCCAGTCTATTGCACATGCTATACTATGGCGATGATACCGAGCTTGAAATGATGATGCTCTAGTCTAGACAAGAATATTTTCTTCCACCTCATACACTTTGGCTGAGTGTGTGGCCTACTATGCCTGGGCGGCGCTAGCTGCTCAGCTGTGAGAGGCAACACTTGTAGTAGAAACTTAGCCCCGGAATTGTAATAAACAAGTGAACACCAAGAACAAAGCTTGGTATGAGATCCCTCCTCCACTAACCTAGGTCCTCACCTTTGTGAGGCTTGTTACTCAGTCTACTAGCCGATGAAGAAAATACACCATATTCTGACCTGTGGGGTTTTCTCCGTGAGCCTTGCGAAAGGACCCGATAGTCCCACTTGCTAGCATCGTCCGTTTTTCCTGAAAACTGGACCATAGCACAATTTACATGCTGCGAAGGTTGTCATGCAGTCAGAATCAGCTACAAAATTCACAGAACAAAGTTATCACTGCCTGAATGTAGGCCAGCTCTATACTACTCAGAACAACCGCCTATGACTGTCAGTGACATGATTGACGGTGGCTGCTACCGATGGACTTGTCTGCGCACTGTTACAAGTGGGGGATTCCACACGAGGAAACAAATGCCACATATCTAACAACTGTGCGACTTCCCCTCCACTGATGAGCGCCCGCGGTCGTCAACGTTAGCCAAGTCAATCGTCAGGACAAGCATGTTCACGTGCGGAGATGTCACATCACATAGCAGTGAGAGTGCACACACAAGTAGCACCATGAACGAGCTAGAGCTCCCACGAGAAAAACCAACAGTAAGAGACATGAGAGCACAATTCATGTGGCCACATTACACTAATTGAGTGTGTGCTGTTGGTGGCAAAGTGCACGAGATTCACCATGAATGGCTCCCATCTATTGGGACCGAGCTCCAACTAGTCACAGCACTCACTCTCTAATACATGTATAAGATGTAAGCATGTATGAGCATGTAGAGCAAGACAAGAGGGCATTACAGGTGTGATGGACCACCAAATCGACCACAGGCCACAGGTTGAGCATGTGTTGCTGCTGCAAGAGGGTAAGAGCGCATGAATGGCTCCCAACTTTGGAGGACTAAGCTCCAATGTAGTCACAACACTCAATCTCTTGAACATGTTTGAGGTAGTGTGCATGTAGAGGAAGACAAGAGTGCATTACATGTGTGATGGGTCACCAACTGGACCATAAATGTAAGCAGTCACAACAATTACATGGACTAAAACATGGTATGTAAACAAGTAATTCCTTCACCTTATCCAAGGACATCACACCCATTGGGGTCTTTGCCCTCTGGCATGTGTCCTCTGCGAACGGAGATGTGTAGCTCTCCTTGTTCACTTGAGATTATGTCTTGTCCAATTCCATTCCTTTCAAGAAATGGCAATTCCTCCTTAGCACACAATTTGGTTTTGTAATTCATTAAAATTTTGTACATGAAGCACTTGCCAATGCAGTCACACATGGTCTTCACATTCTTCCGCTTATTCCGTTACTCCCACTTTTTTTGCCTTCGAATTTTTTCCTCGCCATTTTTCGCACAAAATGAACAACGTACTCACTTTACACAAAAAAAATGCTTCCCATACCCACTTTTCCCGGAGCGCTTCAAAGCATGCCTATCGTGCTCACTACTAAGAAGAAATACTCCCTGCACCGGTCGAGTACGATTGTTCTAAAGAAGTGGGTACGCAGTGTTCTAGAGAAGTTTAATCGTTTCACGTAAAAAAATGATTCAGTCTATATTCATTGCTCCTTCGTATGACCAAGTATCATGATTTCTTTTCTAACTGAAATGTGGTCGCTTTTTGGTGTGTCAGTTACGGGGGTTGTGATTTATGACAAATCAAGTTTTCTTTAGTTTATTTTTTTGNGCCGGCCCTGGACCAGTAGGCCCATTCAAAACATTTGTTTCTTCTGACTCGAATCGATATTGAGAGTGTTTTGCTTTGTGCCGTTCCTGTACAATTTACTGTGACCACTCAGCCGTGTCCATACTCGCGCAGATCCCTGAGGCAGGCGGCCCTGGTGACACCGGCGCGACGACAGGCGGCGGACTACCCGTCTGGAGCTGACCGACCACTGTTCCAGAGCCCCAGATGTCACCGGGACTCCTTGCTGTGCCTTCTACGTCTTGCAGGCGCCTTTCGACGGACTGGGCATGAGACCCATTTGCATGTTTTTGCATTGTATACTCGCTGTCAGTCGATGGATGTATGCATGTGACCAGTCGCTGCTTCCGTCTTTTGATTCTACACGTCTAGGTTCAGACGGTGTAGGATTCTGACATGTGTGTGCAGAGTTACGGCCAAAACAGTGGTTTTGGGCCGGTTTTAGGACAGCTCTTGGAGTGCCGCGTGCGACACCCGCCGTGCGCTGCGCAGGTATTTATGCCCTGGACGTGTCAGTTGTCATTTCTCTCTGCATATGCTATATTGAAGCATTCTGACACTTTGACTTGTGTCTCCTAGCCAAACCCTTGCCGTTGTGTGTACGACCTGTGACTGTCGTCACCGTCTGACCAGGCACGAACGCCCGGTCAGTGGCCGTGTTGCTAGGAAGCTTCTACGCACTTTCTCATGGTATCAGAGCAGTGAGACAGTTCTCACTGAGCTGAGCAGCAGAGGCGCAGCAGAGCAGCAGCAGTGAGAGTCACCGCTGCAGCAGACCTTCTGGGACCTGTTGGAGACGGCCGGTCGCCGTCCGCGTACTCCACCCATCACGTGAGATCGCAGCTGCTGAGGCAGCAGCAGAGGCGCGTACCGCCACGTAGAGGTGTGTGGCGGCTGCGGTGCGTGCAGCCGCCACTCCCCCCACAGCCGCAGCAGGCAGAGCAGAAGCAGCAGAGGCGGCGGCGGCAACAGCGCAGCAGCAGCGGCCGCCACAGCGGCGTGGCAGCAGCGGCGGCAGCAGCAGCGC
Source organism: Penium margaritaceum (assembly GCA_023375785.1). Taxonomy (NCBI): domain Eukaryota; kingdom Viridiplantae; phylum Streptophyta; class Zygnematophyceae; order Desmidiales; family Peniaceae; genus Penium; species Penium margaritaceum. The sequence goes on from SZWC01002374.1 coordinate 160,688, forward strand.
AGCAGCGGCGTCAGCAGCAGTGGCGCAGCAGCGGCAGCGGCACAGCAGCAGCAGCAGCAGTCGCGGTGGCAGCAGCAGCGCAGTAGTGGCAGCAGCAGTGCGCGGCGGCGGCAGCCAGCAGCAGCGCGCGGCGGCGGCAGCCAGCAGCAGCAGCAACAGCAGCGCAGCAGCCGCTGCCACCGCTGCACACGCAGCTACGCAGCTGCTGCTGCAACTGACAGCACAGCTGCAGCAGCAGTTGGGCAGAAGCTGCTACGCAGCTTCCGCAGAGTTGCCGCGCGCCACCGCGTAGCGGCAGAACCGTGACAAGACAAAAAAAAGGAGGGGACGAGCTGAAATCAGCATTGTTTGTTGCTGACGTCATCAGGTCGTGCTGACGTCAGCAACCACTTGCTGATGTCAGCATTACACTTAGCCAAATTTTCAACCGAAAAGTCAAAAGTTTCCAGCGTTTCAACTCTCCGAGAAACGCAGACGGTTTTGAAATCCGGCAAACTTGACCTGTCGTCCCATAGTGAGCGGCGACATGAGTTCGCCCGACGACAAGGACAAGGGACCAGGTGATCCCTCCTCCTCCTCTTCAGGGGTATTGAGCCCTCGCTCGCAGGCCATTGAGGACCTGCGCAGCCAGCAGGAGGAGATGCGTCGTCTGCAACGAGAGCAGACTGACGCGATCCACACGCTGACTGAGCTCCTGTGCGCTCAGTCCACGGCTCCTCCGCGGATTTCTGAGGGAGCTGCCAGCGTTGCGGCCTCCATCCAGCACTCGGCTCAGGTGCCCGTGACAGGTGCCCCGCGTGCTTCACCTCCTGGTGTGGTTTCCCCACCACCTGCGGACCTCCTTGATGACGAGCCATTCATGCCAGGCTTCGAGGATGACTCCCAGGAGCGGGAGATTCGTCTTCTACAGGAGCGCCTCCGTCAGCTGCAGACGGGTATCCGACCTCCACCCGTGTCCCCGATACGACCGTCTCCTAACTTCCCCAGTGATCACCCCCTTCCAGGAGTTTTTCCCGTCACTCGCCCTCCTCAGCCTGCGGCTGCTCTCCCCACGGAGCGGCAGCCAGAGGACTTTGAGGCACCACCTCCACGGTACATCAGCGAGGATGGATTTGACTGCTGGGAGATCCTATTTCAGGTGTGGGCCACTTCTGAGGGAGTGTGGCCTTACTACCACAGCCCATACCAGTCTACAGATGCAGCACAGGTGCTGACAGCAGCCCGGGCCATGGGAGGGCTTCTCTACGCCATGCCACGCGAGACTGTCGTTGACTTCCGTCCCTTCCTCGGCGAGGCTGGCACAGGCACCGGAGCTGATCCTCGTGGAGGCTGGGATCTGGCGTTGTCCCTACTGGCCGCAGAGACGCACGCCACGCGTGCGTCACACATTTGTGCTTTCCACTCTCTCCGTCAGGGACCAGCGGAGCCTGCAGCGGATTACTGGCGACGCGCCATGCGTATCTACACACGTCTGGGGACCTCAGGGGGCACACAGCTGTGGGCGCTTCGGACGATCATGCTCGGAGTTCGCCTGGAGTACACCGACATATTCACATGGTACAACGATGCTGCTCTCGAGCCTTTCTCAGCCACCCTGCAGCTGCTCCCTTGGGCCCATCAGCTTTTCCTCCAGGTGACGTCGGCCCGCGAGGCAGTAGTAGCACATTAGGAGACTTCCCTTGCTGCAACAGTCTTCGCCTCACCACCATCTTCCCTCCTGCAGTCACCCTCACCTTCCTCCATCACGACCTCATCTTCCCCCTCCTCTTCGACCCCGTCTACACCCACACAGACGCAGGGCGTTGCAGCAGCTGCCCAGGGGAAGAAGAAGAATAGGAAGCGCGGATCGGGTCAGCAGCAATCGTCATCCAGTGGTAGCAGTGGCCGTTTCGTGCACTACTACAACTGTGGAGGTGCCCATCGCTAGACCGAGTGCCAGCAGCCGCTCGACTGGGAGCGCATCACTCGCAGACTCCAGGCTGCCCATGCTGCTCGCACCGCGTCCGGCACGTCGACCGCACACTCCTCTGGACGCGCGGCGACTACGACTGCAGCTGTTCCTGCATCCTCACCGGCAAGTAGCAGTGATCCAGACCCACGTGACCGCACCATCGCCGAGCTTCGTCATCTTCTAGCGCTTCGCTTTCAGGGAGGTGCGAGTGTGTTGTCATCATCGAGTGGGTCACAGACTGTAGAATAGGGCACGGCGAGGGGGGAGAGAGAGAGAGAAGGAGAGAGAGGTAGAGAGAGTGAGAGAGGAAGAGAGAGGAGATGCAGCAGGCGAGAGGGAGAGAGAGAGAGAGAGAGAGATAGGGAGGGGAGAGAGAAAGAGAAAGAGAGAGAGAGAGAGAGAAGAGAGAGAGAGAGAGGAGAGAGAGAGAGAGAGAG
>SZWC01002374.1:163639-174540 GCA_023375785.1 Penium margaritaceum
AGAGAGCAGAGAGATGGGGGGGGAGGAGGAGGGAGAAAGGGGAAAGAGACGGAGAGGAAGGAGGGGAAGAGAGAGAGAAGGGAGAAAAAAAAAGAACGAAGGCCGGGACGAGACCCAGCGGGGGGGGTCCTAAAACGCCGTAAGGGCGGTGCCCGAAGGCAGGAAGGGCCACACGGCCGATTAGGGGCAGAAAGCCCCGGGCTCAGTGAGCCGAGCAGAAAGACAAGGACAAGCGGGGGGGGGGCGGCCGGAGGCCACACAGACAGAGAGAAGGCCAGTGGCCGAGAGTTCACAGTTCACAGTCCACAGTCCAATAGTCCAGAGCCTAAAGGCTAGGGGCTAGAGCTAGCTAGCTAGCTAGGGGTCCTATAGCTTAGAGCCTAGGGCCTAAGGCCTGAAAACTAAGAGCCTAGAGCCTAAGGCCTAAAGAGAGCCGAGAAGTCGAGGAGGAGGGGCCCACGCGCCAGAGGCCGAGGCCGAGCCGTAGGCCGGAGCGAGAGATACGGGGGACAGGGCCCCTAGGCGCAGGACGGGCACCGAAGACGAGAACTAACCTGCAGAAGAGAAAAACAGAACAGAAAAGTGGTGAGGGAACGAGGGAGAAGGAAAGAACGACAAGAAAAAAAAACGAGGGAGACGAGGGAAAAATGGAAAGGCGTGAGCAGGAGAGGAAGGCAGAACAGGGGAGGGAGTGGAACGACAGGGGGGCCCCGACAGGGGCATACCTGGCGGGAGGAGAGGAGGGAAGGGGCGAAAGCATCCGGACAGCAGACGGGGCCCACAACGACGGGCGGCACACGCGAAGATGACGACGAGGCCGAATGAAAGCGGCGGAAGTAGGGGCGGCAGGCACAAGAGGAGGGAGCCCGCGACGACCGCGAAGGGGCCGCGGGGCAGCAGCAGAGGTAACGGCGATGGAGGAGACGGCGACGACGACGGCCGACGGGGCAACCGCGAACAGCGGCAACGGAGGATGGCGGCGGAAGCGGAGGCCATGAGGCGAAGCCCACAGGCCCTTAATGGCTTGATGCCATGTAGAATAGGGCACGGCGAAGGGGGAGAGAGAGGATAGAGGAGAGTGGAGGAGGGGAACGGTGGGTGGAGGCGGGAGTTAGCCGCGGGGCTAACTGTCCCTCTCGTGGGTTGTTAGGGGGAGAGGCTCTCAAAAGCTGTGAGGGGGGAGGGGCTCTCGAAAGTTGTGAGGGGGGGAGCGAGGCGTTCAAGACTTAGCGCGAGAGGAGATCCAAAAAGGAGATTTTGAGAATATTTTTGGAAAGAATGACTGAGAGAGAGCGAGGACCGCCCCCTACCGGGTCGGCCTCGCAAGGAGAGTGACGTCCGCAACCTGGAGCATGTTACGCGGCGCAACATGCTCCAGGCAAGGCATGGCGATGCCCATGCGAATGGCGAGGGGGGGGCGCTCCCCTGTGAGGAAAAGCGAAAGGCCCCCTTGTCAAGCGCAAGTGCACCACCTCACTGGTGCGCAAGTGAGAGGACGTGCACCTACTCCTAGCAGTTAGTTTAGCACAGGTCACAAAGGCAGGAGTTAACCTATTGAGACAAACCCGGGTAGCGGAACTAAACCAGGACTAAGCTAGGCACTCTAAAGCAGTAACAAAGGTTAACTACTTTAACACAGACTGCTTGTTCGTCCGTCCTCGTGACTCGTGATGACACGTGTGGGGGAGCACAGTCCGCATGTGATGATGATGGGCCTGACTGCACCGACTGGATTCATGAGTCTCACCTTCGTGATGTACGTCATTCCTTCCCACTGACGGCTCAGTGTCCCTCTGATGCGGAGTGTTCCATTGCTCGTTGTACAGTGACGTCCACCAGTCGTGACTCCGGTGGCACTTGGATCATCGATTCCGATGCCACCCACCACATGACGTGTCGTCGTAGTGACTTTGTGGTACTTGGTCCTGTCACGACTGTCCGTTCTGTTCGTACAGGTTCTGGTCAGTCCTTACCGGTTCACGGTGTTGGGGTTGTATGCTTTGATGGTCCGTCTGGCCCCCTGTATCTCTCTGACGTGCTGTTTGTGCCTGATCTTGAGCTCAGTCTACTGTCTGTGCGTGCCTGCACTCTGATGGGTCTCTCCGTTGAGCATACCGCTGATTCAGCGACTGTAACTGCTCTTGACACCCGTAGCATTGTCCTACGTGCTTCAGTCGTAGATGATTTTTACCGCATTGCTCGGCCCTCCTCCCCTTGCTCTCCCTTCTCCTCTGGTCGCGTTTTTATCACTGGTGTTCTATCCCCGGAACACCAGCGGTTGCTTCACCGACGTCTGTGTCATGTGGACTCAGACACTATGTCGAAGCTCATCCGGACACATCCCGCTCTTGGTCTTGACGTGGCTTCTTTCGAGAAGCCACCCAAGACCGACTGTCTTTTTTGCGCTCAGGGTAAGATGCACCGGTGCACTTACCCTGATTCGCGTTCCCGAGCGCTGAGGCCCCTTGAGTTGGTCCACTCGGACCTGCTCGGTCCTCTCCCGGTCGAGTTGCTGTCCGAGAGGGGCCGGTATGTTCTGACGCTGACTGATGACTTCACCCGGATGCGGTGGGTCTACAGTCTTCGTCAGAAGAGCGACGCCGCCCTTGCGGTTCGGCTCTGGCTCGTGATGGCTGAGCGTCAGTCTCGCCACAGGCTACATACCTTTCGCTCGGATCGCGGCGGCGAGTTCCTCGGCGAGATGGAATCCTTCTTTGCTGAGCACGGCATTTTCCACCTGGTATCCGCTCCTGCTACCCCACAGCAGAACGGTGTATCTGAGTGCTGGAACCCCACCATGGAGGATGCGGTTCACGCCATGCGGTCCGAGTGCGGTCTCCCAGAGTGCTTCGCATTCGAGGGCTTTGCCTACATGACTTGGGTCTGGAACCGCCTCCCGCATGGTCCGCTTCCGGATCATGTTACACCGTACGAGCTCTGGTTTGGCCACCGTGCCGATCTTCGTCTCGTACGCGTCTGGGGATCCCTGGCCTCCGTATGGTACACCGAGGACAACCAGGGGTCCAAGGTCTCCCCTCGGGGTCGCTTGTGTGCCTTCATCGGCATCTCCCCGCGGTCGAAGGCCTGTCGCTTTTGGGACCCCACTCGACGTCGTGTCATTGAGTCCCGTGACGCACTATTTTTTGAGGCACTCACATACCGTGATCTGACTTCGATCACAGCGCTCTCTGCAGCTCATGTCCCTTCCTGTGCGGGTCCTCGGCAGATGGGGGAGACCTCTTCGCCAGCGACCATACCTCGCCAGGCTGATGTGTCCGCTCGAGTCCCCTCTCGATCTCCAGCACTTGATGATCCGGCTATCATTGCCGTTGGTCCAGAGATCCTACCTGTCCAGCCTGCTTCGCACCCCACAGGTACCGCTGCTCCCACGCCTCCTCCTGCATCACCATCTATGTCCACTGGCACCCCTGTTTCGGCGTCTGACCCAGCCCAGCCCACTCCTGTCTCTACGTCGACTGAAACTCCTGTCTCAGTGTCCGGGCCAGCCTTGCCCGCTGTCATCCCCAGCTCAGTGTCCCCCACACACGCATCTCCAAGCACGGCATCTCCGACTGCCTCGTCTCAGCCCTCACCAGCTGTGGTCGTACCTGTCCCTGTGGTCGTACCTGTTCCTGAGCCTGAGGTGCACCCCTCGACCTCCGGTTACTCCCGTGAGCCCGGTGGTCGCCTTCGACCACTAGATTCTGGAGCTCAGCGAGCGTCCGGTTCCGGACCCAGGCGTTCCTCGCGCAGCATCGCGAGCGGTGATCCAGGCACAAAGGCCTTAGGCCTGAGTGTCCGCACTGAGCTTTTAGAGGTACACCCAGCGTGCCCCATAGGGCACGATCTGGTCACTCGCGAGTTCCATATCGCCTGTGACGCAACAGCTGATCTTGTGGCCGTCAGGCCAGACACTGAGGCGTGTGCACTTGCCACGTAGAGTTCCCCCTCTATGGCGCCGGACCCGGGCACATTGAGGGAGGCTTTCTCATCGCAGGATGCTAATGCCTGGCGAGCTGCTTGCGAGGATGAGCTTCGCGCTATCCGAGAGCACGGAGTCTACGAGCTGGTTGACCTTCCCCCTGGGAGGAAGGCGATTCAGGTCAAGTGGGTCTTTCGCAAGAAAGTGAAGCCGGATGGCTCATTGGAACGCTACAAGGCCCGCTTGGTCGTCAAGGGGTTCTCTCAGATTGAGGGAGTTGATTACACTGACACCTTTGCCCCTGTCGGCCGCATGACCTCAGCTCGAGCTCTGTTCGGTGTAGTAGCTCAGCATGACTGGGAACTACACCAGATGGATGTGAACAACGCGTNGTGGCCGTCAGGCCAGACACTGAGGCGTGTGCACTTGCCACGTAGAGTTCCCCCTCTATGGCGCCGGACCCGGGCACATTGAGGGAGGCTTTCTCATCGCAGGATGCTAATGCCTGGCGAGCTGCTTGCGAGGATGAGCTTCGCGCTATCCGAGAGCACGGAGTCTACGAGCTGGTTGACCTTCCCCCTGGGAGGAAGGCGATTCAGGTCAAGTGGGTCTTTCGCAAGAAAGTGAAGCCGGATGGCTCATTGGAACGCTACAAGGCCCGCTTGGTCGTCAAGGGGTTCTTTCAGATTGAGGGAGTTGATTACACTGACGCCTTTGCCCCTGTCGGCCGCATGACCTCAGCTCGAGCTCTGTTCGGTGTAGTAGCTCAGCATGACTAGGAACTACACCACATGGATGTGAACAACGCGTTCCTCCATGGCTCTTTGGATAAGGAGATCTACGTGGCTTAGCCACCAGGCTTTGAGGACGGTGACAAGGTCTGGCGCTTGTGCAAGTCCTTGTACGGCCTCGAGCAGTCTCCACGGTGTTGGAACCGGGAGATCACTGGCACCTTGACTCGCGCAGGATACGTACAGAGCGAGGCAGACCCCTCACTCTTCATCCTACCGACACCCGAGCGGTTTACCGCCATCCTGGACTATGTTGATGACCTTCTGATCGCGTCTCCGTCGCTGGAGGCCGTGAAGGAGGCAAAGGCTGTCCTGCAGACCGCCTACAGGATGAAGGACCTCGGTCCTGCATCGGTGTTTCTTGGTATGGAGATTGTGCGAGATCGTAGACATCGGACACTGCTGCTACATCAGGCCCGATACGCACGAGTCGTGGGGGAGCGCTTTAGCGATCTCCTTGGTGCAGTGCCCACTGCTTCCACACCACTCACACCTGATGGGCAGGATGCCTTGAAGGTGGATGACCCTACACAGTTGGGGGAGACAATGGACGTGACCTTGTACCTCCGTCTTATCGGATCTCTGATGTACCTGGCCACTACCACGCGTCCCGACATCGCGTTCGCCATCAACCTCCTCGCTCAGTTCTCGCAGGCTCAACGTGCGAGAGCTCTTCACGCGGCTGTGAGTTTGGTACGGTACGTGGTCTCCACGCCGTATCTCGGACTCCGCTTTTTTCGGCAGTGTTCGGTGGTCCTTGACGGCTACACTGACAGCGACTGCGCTTGGAGTCCTGACGGGCGCACTCGTACTGGCTACGTGTTTCTGCTCGGTGGTACCGCTTTGTCTTGGCAAAGCGGGAAGCACGGCTGCATCGCACGTAGCTCGTCGGAGGTAGAGTATGTGGCTTTGGGGGCAGGGGCTGCTGAGGCAGTTTGGCTGCAGCGCTTGTTTCTTGAGCTTGGGCAGTCAGTACCCGCCATTGTGCTGCGTTGCGACAACCAGAGTGCTCTCGCCGTTGCGGAGAACTCTGGTGTTTTTCATGCTCGCACAAAGCACATTGCGGTTGAGCATCACTTCGTTCGTGATCTGGTGGAGCGACGCGTGATCTCCATCATGTGGGTTGGCACTGACTTGCAGCGAGCTGATTTCTTGACGAAGGCACTTGCCCGCGGAAGGTTCCTGGTGGCCATTCGTTCTGTTGGGCTTCGCCCCGTGCGCGAAAGTGGTTGAGTGTGGGATGTACGTTGCCGTCTCATCTGTCTGTGTCACTCACTATGTGGTTGTACCAGTGCTGCACGCGTATGGACATGCGTACCATCGGGTCATGGGGGAGTGTTGTGCTTTGTGCCATTCCTGTACAGTTTACTGTGACCACCGTGTCCATACTCGTGCAGATCCCTGAGGCAGGCGGCCCTGGTGACACCGGCGCGACGACAGGCGGCGGACTACCCGTCTGGAGCTGACCGACCAATGTTCCAGAGCCCCCGATGTCACCGGGACTCCTTGCTGTGCCTTCTATGTCTTGCAGGCGCCTTTCGACGGACTGGGCATGAGGCCCATTTGCATGTTTTTGCATTGTATACTCGCTGTCAGTCGATGGATGCACGCATGTGACCAGTCGCTGCGTCCCTCTTTTGATTCTGCACGTCTAGGTTCAGACGGCGTAGGATTCTGACATGTGTGCGCAGAGTTACGGCCAAAACAGTGGTTTTGGGCCGGTTTTAGGACAGCTATTGGACTGCCGCGTGCGACACCCGCCGTGCGCAGCGGCAGGTATTCATGCCCTGGACCTGTCAGTTGTCATTTCTCTCTGCATATGCTATATTGAAGCATTCTGACACTTTGACTTGTGTCTCCTAGCCAAACCCTTGCCGTTGTGTGTACGACCTGTGACTGTCGTTACCGTCTGACCAAGCACGGACGCCCGGTCAGCGACCGTGTTGCTAGGAAGCTTCTACGCACTTTCTTAGAGAGAGGGCGACAGGTGTATAGGCCATGGCTGGGAAGTGGTTGCTGTGAGGCGTTCAAAGGACAGTCGTGTACAGTGGGATTGAGTAGTGTTTGCCACGTTTCTTTACGGGTATGGCAAAGAAAAGGCCGCACAGACACCATGGATTCTAGCAATGTCGATCTTGTGTCTGCACGAAGAAATTTTCTCATGGAGCTATCTCATCACCGATCTCCGCATATATGTCTTCCCAACTCAACCCACATCTGATATGAGCAGACACAGGAAACTTCGTCATTAGCAACTGATGCACTATGAAGATTCCATGATCCTGTTGGTGTGTGGGCTTTGGCCTGACACTCTTATGAGGACAGCGAGGTTGTTTGGAGTGTGGCACGATGTTGTGATTGAGGTTATGCTGGTCGAGACCCGCGCACCTGGTGAGTTCCACTGGTGTGATGTGGAGACCCATTGCCTCCGTGTGTTAGGTGTGATCCATGCATGATGTGGTCGAGACCCGGGCACTTGGTGGGATGCACCATTGTCACGAGGAGACCCTGTGCTGTGGCATGCTTGATCGGTGCTTGTCCTGATTGGTTTCCCGAACCATCCTGTCCTGTCTTTGCTCAGCCATTGTGGCCTTGACGGATGTGTCAGCCAGGGGGAGTGTTGGTATGTGTGGCTTCCACCCGTCACGAGCCACAGCCGTGGCAGCTACGGGTGTACCCGGAGCTGATGGTGAGCGGTGGCCGCATTGGAGATCGTGACGACCCGACAGGACTCCGGATCGTCCAGGGACTTATCCAGGAGCTACGGCATGACAGGTGTGTGACGCAGATGATGCGTCTCTACATCCAGACTGGCTGGTTTGCCGTTGCTGGAGTTTTCTCGGAGGTCGAGACCCACGCACCCGGCAGCCTGTACCATTGCGATGAGGAGACCTGCGACTTTGTGTGTGCTTCCTGTCGTGGAAAGCATACGTTGATGTCTCGGTACTGCACTCGTACATTTATGGGTGCTCTTAGTGCAGTTCCGAGTGCTCTAGAGTTTTCTCGGTGGACAGGCTATTTTGGCCGATTTCCTTGTTTTGCTTGCTACTCGTGTCTGGATGATGCAAACCCACCTTGTGTGGGTCCGTTGCGTAGAGCTTATTGTTCTGCACGTTTTGGTGCAGACAACGGGTGATTCTGACACCTGAGCAGTGAGTTACGGCTACAACCGTTGTTTTAGGCCAGTTTGAGCAGGTATGAAAATACCGCCGCCCTTAACGACTCTAGGCGGCCAGCAACTATTTAGGCTCGTTGTTACTGAGTTGTTAGCTCTCTCTGCATTTATATTCAGTTTCAGTTTCCTGACACTCTGTTCGTGTCCCAACCCAGACCCTTGCAATTTTGTCTCTAACTTGTGACTGTTGTCACACGCTGACCTGGCGCTGACGCCTAGTGTCGCGGCAAGTGGTTAGGAAGGTTCCAGGAAACATCTCAGATCCCACTTTGCCAAGCGTCATATGTAGCCCAACTGCCATTAAATGAGGCAGCAAAGGCCATGAACGTCACCAGGGTTTCATCAAGATGGCCACCAAATGAGATAGCTCCTTTTGCTTGTGCGACACACACCGGCTTGGATCCCATGAGCCGGCAGACTGCCTTGGTCTGCCCTCGTCTTGTGCCACTCGATACATCGAGAGGAAAAGGTGGACACTGTCCAGTCTCTAACACCAGAAGCACTCATGGCCTAAGCTCCACCCGCCTCGCAAATGCTGCTGCTGCTATCACTACTGAACCTCAGTGCACGGCAACGTGCACAGAGTCGGCGAGCACAGCAGGCTCGCCAGCTTGCTTGTCCGGCACCTTTTGTGCTGCGTCCTTTCCAGCGGCCTTGCTGTCACTACGCCTCCACCCAAAAGAGTTTGACCGGACCATCCCGGGCGCAGCTTTACCCAGCACAGCGCCGCCAAAACCGCCTTTCCTTGTGGGCGACTCCGGCACGGTGGCGCTGGGCCGCTTACCTTCCTCCGCACCCACTGCAACTCCTCGGTTCCTCCCGGGACTCGCATTGCCCGCCGGGGGTGCTGTGACGGGCTGCTGCTGCTGTTGCTGTGACTGTCTCGAGCCAAGGCTGGTTCCCCAGCCCGTGCGTCCCGTGAACCCTCCCATGCGAGCAGGGCTGCCTGCTCGAGCTGCAGGCTGCTTCAGCACTGGCACAGCAGAAGAAGATAACGAGGTGCCCGCACCTTCTGACGTTGCACCAACAGAACTCGAGGAGGCACCTCCCGCAGCACCCGAGGACGAGGGAACTAGTAGGGCCTTAATGCCAGAGGCTATGGAGCGGATGCGGGTGGTCCGCGAGGGTGAGGCTGGCCGGATGGAAGATGCACGGGCAGGCGACCCAGTCCGGGCCGTCGCGGCAGATGGGTTTCGTGGCCGGTCGACTTTCGGAGACGAAGGGGTGGAGCCGTTGCTGCGGGACTCTGACCCCACAGGGCTTGCCGCTGCACTCGCTGGACTAGCAGCGTTCCCTCCTGCTGCAGGTCCGACCCGTATTGACTGTAGTCCATCTGGCCTTGATAATAACTGAGGGATTCTGGGTTGTCCAGCTCTGCTCCCGCCTCCTGTTGTGTCGGTGCCCACGGCCACCTCTGCCGCTGAATGGCTGTTGCCTGCCCCCTCCTGCTGATCCTCTGAAGGGAGTTCGGCCGCGACCGGACGTCCCGGGTCCCCACTGGCCAAAACGGCCACACTGTCTGCTCCGCTCAACCGTCCGCTTCCCCCGAACGGCTCTACATCTGGGCTGCCGCCAGCGGACTTCGCTGCTGGAGCTGCAGCTGCACTGCCCGCATAACCTGCCCTGTTGACCAAGCTGCTGCTCCTGCTGCTGGACACGCCGACATGTCGGCCTGCAGGAGCACCTGAGGCTGGCCTAGATGGCGAGGATGCACGGGCGCGGAACGAGCTAGAGGCACCAGCACCCGAAGTTGCCGAGGACCCTACACGAGCAGGTGACGCTGCACGTACAGGAGAACTCGAGCGGCCTGCATGGGCCCCCGCACTGCCCCCTGTGCCTTTGCTACCGAGACCTCCCATAAGGCCTCCTGTGGGTTTCTTACTTAGACTGCTGCTGCTGCTGCCACTGCTGTTCCCAGACGACCTCTTGCTGCTTGCTGGGCCGTGTTCATGTCCAGCTGCCTCCCCTGCAACAGGGTGCTGTTGCTGCTGTCCTAGCAGCTTCGATTGCTTGTTGCTTAAGGACTCGCCGCCCAGCCTCATACCCGTTGCGGTGCTGCTGCTGCCTGCTGCAGTGACACTCGCCCCGTTGCCAGTGCTTGCTGTTGAAAGAGTGGGATTGAGGCCTGCTGTGCTGGGGCTGCTGCTGCCTGCTGCTGCTCCCTTTGTTCCTGATGCAGTAGCCGCTGAATCCCATTGAACTGCACGAAGGGCATGCTGCAGCTCCTGCGGCACAACGAGAGCAGCTGCAGGTGCAGCAGCAGCAGCTCTGCTGCTCCTGCTGTGCCCGGATGTGGCCCCAGCCTTGGTCTCCGTGGCATGATGTCCGACACCCAACCCTCCTGCCCCACCAGCAGCAGCGGCAACAGCAGCAGGCCCGAACGTTGCATTCCAGAAAGCCATAGTGCCCGAGGCCACGGCATGCAATGGATGGAGGAGTGCTGGGGCAAGCAAGGGGCCTAGAGAGCCGAGGAACACCGACGACTCCCACATGGATTGTGGGAAGCAGCGCTGCAGCAGCAGCAATGCTGACGCCCACGTTGTCTCCACAGCCCCTCGAATCTCCTCTGGCAGTGCAAAGGAAGGCGACACTGAGTGCTCCGGCCATGTACCTGGCCTGCCGCTGCTGCTACTACTGCTGCTCTTGATGCTGCTGATGCTCTGCACACTGTTCATGCTGTCGGAAGGCTCTAGGCCTGATTCGCTGCCAGAAAGAGTTCCGGACAAGGGGATGGATGTCCCTCGAGTGCTGCTGCTCCTGGTGCTGCTGCTGCTGCTGCCACTGCTGTATGTCCATCCGAGGCAGAGCACAGAGCGCAGCGAAGGAGCGGCAAGTCGAAGAAGCAGAACCGCGTCGTTGCTTGTTGCGAGCTTGTCCGCAAGCACCGAGAGCGCACCCAGGAGCCTGATTGCAGAGGAGGCAAGCACAATGGAAAGGGGAAAATGAGTGGGATGGCGAATGCACGAACACACACTCTTCCTCTCCTCGATCCGTTCATTCAACCTCCTCTCCT
>SZWC01002374.1:192235-217427 GCA_023375785.1 Penium margaritaceum
AACAATAGAGAGTCCTCGGGAGCCTGGCGCCTGACGTAGGGATACCTGTTGGGGACCTGCTCAGCTAGCTTGAGTGTGAAACCCTCTCCTGCTCGCTATCCACCGCTGGGCACAATGACTCACTGGTTGTAGCCCTTGATGCGTTCTGTCGGAACAGAGGCGGACAGCTGGGCCAGCACCTCCAGTACCTCCTCCTCCTCCACCGGCCCATCTCGAACCTCCACGAGCTCCACCGGCATCGCTGCTGCTTCTGCTCCTGCTGCTGCTGCTGCTGCTGCTGCTGCTGCTGCTGCTGCTGCTGCTGCTGCTCCTGCTCCTGCTCCTGCTCCTGCTCCTGCTCCTGCTGCTGCTTCTGCTGCTGCTGGTGCTGCTGCTGCTGCTGCTGCTGCTGCTGCTGCTGCTGCTGCTGCTGCTGCTGCTGCTGCTGCTGCTGCTGCTGCTCCTCCTGCTCCTGCTCTTGCTCCTGTTGCTGCTGCTGCTACTGCTGCTGCTGCTGCTGCTGCTGCTGCTGCTGCTGCTGCTGCTGACCAGGGAGTAGTTGAGAAAATGAGGTGCTCTGCGCCTGATTTTCCCGTTCAGCGTTGAACCAACTCGGGAACAAGCAAAAGGAAACAAGGGAACCGGATGTGCTGTTGCTCTCCAGTGTTCAACCAACCGCTGTGCACAACGATCAATCCGGATCAAACACTACGACACATAGCCATCGAACACACCCCCATCGACCCCAACATAGCTGTCACAGAATCCTCGGTCGGCTGCTTCTGCCTCGTCCTCGAATCACGCGGCCTAGAGGCCATCCGCGTTGGCGGCGAGTGGGTGAGGGCACTTGTGTGTAGGTCGAAGAGGACGCAGATGCGTACTGCAGCAGAAAATGCAGTTTGCAGCGTTCCCACAGTCGTTGACTTGGGCTGACGCATCAGCAGCAGATGAGTTGGGATCCACAGCTGCTCCTGACAAGTTCTTCGGTTCCATACGTCGGCATTCCGCGGCTGCACTCCTGGACTGAAGCCGAGCGGCAGGAGTCTTGAGAGAGCGGCGCCGTGCGTCTCCGACACTTGAGAGTTCGAAGAAAGCAAAAGTTTCGGAGTGATCGGTATGATTCAAACGCAAACGAGCTCGGCGGCATGATGACTTGCTGCACATTCATATGAGTGCCCGGCAAGTCGCCGTGGCGTAGAGCTCGTTTGCGCGAATGGGGCTGCGGCTATGGGCCACCGGGGGAAACCAGTCCCGATGGGGGCCATGGTCTGGATAAGACTAGAGCCGGATCCCAGCATGTGCATCATGTTTCTCAGAAGGAGTGGCCATCACAGAGTATGGGATTCCATGACGACGGCGTTGTCAGGAAGCATGACGGGCTCATGCTGCAAGCTCGTGTCGGAGAGCATTGCAGCATGGCTTCATGCCCCTCGCGCCATGCCCGAATGGAATGGGGGCAGCAAACGTCGCCGGGTCCATAAGCGGATTTCGTGAAGGTGATAGCGACGTTCGTAAACGAAAAACTCGACCTGTAGGAGTATCCATCGATAACGATGAATATTTTCTTCATTCAACTTGAAAAGGAACAATATCTATACAAATCCGACCAAAACTCTGTGTTCCTTCCGCCAGTCACCATCCTCCACTTCACTGAATGAACTGGATTGCTTACCATTTCAAGAGAAAAAATGATAAAAATGAATTAAAGAATAAAGAAAAGACCGAATAGTATACATATGATTATTAAGGCATCAATTCAAATTTTCTAATGCCAAGAAACATGTGAGTATCTTTCAAGTGTCGCTTAACAACATGCATGCCAAAAAACTACACTTCACACATAAATTCAAGTCATGTGAAACTTTGTAATCCAAAATAGGGTAACCAAGGCAAAGATAATGTGAATTTTGAACGAAAATTCCCATATAACTCATCATTTAGACATCAAATGGTCAAATGGAAAAGAAGTCAATGTATTCTTCCCAAATAAATATAGATTGAAGAATTTGAAATGAAAAACATAATTTAAACTTCCATTAAGGATTTGACCTGTAATTAAAACCGAATTGAGTAGGATTACCATGCAGGTGAGCCGTTGGACTAGATGGATTAAGGGTCGAATACCCACAAGTCCCACGATTTTGAAAGAGTCAAGAAAGGATTCTGTCTACTCCACTACAGTGGTATCAGATTTCAAGGGTTCCATTTAGATGTGCAAAGGCTGAGGGCGGCTCAATCCTATGCCAAGGGATTCTAACATGCTACTAGCACCACGTCAATCAAACAAGGATCCCTCACCTGTGGAAGGTTGGACATGGTACCCGTAAAGTCCCAGAACCTATACCACCATGGTTTTGGCTAAGTCAACAAAGGATTCTGTCCAATCCATAAAAAAGGAAATTCTAAGGAAATCAACGTCAAAAAAAGCATGAAAGAATCTTCTGAAAGATGATCCATCTCTAAGACATCCTTTCTTATATATGAAACCCTATATCAATGGGTATTCCAAATGCAAAACAACATAAAGAATATTGACATTAAGGGTATTTTTAGATCAAATAGATATGTATAAAGTAATTCTATAACATATTCTTTCAACAATTTCATGAATAAATACATCAAAAAATGTTCAGCATCAAATATTATTTCTCATTTTAAAGAAAGCAAAACTCAAACCTTAAACATATCAGCATTGAGATAATCCTTCATCAATTCGTATTTCCATACAAAATCATAACTATAACATCTCCAAATCCTTCCTTGTTTCTAGATTGAGTGAATGGAATTATGATTCAACTTACTTCCGCTTCACTTCAAACATTGAAGGCTCTTAAGTTAAACCTTATCTCTCCTATACTATGAAGCCTTATTAAAAGTATTCATATGCAAAAATGAATGCAATTTAGTATTTCATGTAATCAAAACGACAATAATACATGGGATGATGTAACGTACATTCTTCAACTGCTCATTTGGAAACAAAAAACTTCCATACATCCCAACATGTTCATGAGAAAAGAAATATATTTAGGATGCGCATTTCACAAAGGTCAACACATGTTATTATGAAACTTCTTCTCTTTTAATCTCTCTCTCTCTCTCTCTCTCTCTCTCTCTCTCTCTCTCTCTCTCTCTCTCTCTCTCTCTCTCTCTCTCTCTCTCTCTCTCTCTCTCTCTCTCTCTCTCTCCATCTCTCAAGCTCTACTTGTTCCCATGTACTCGTTTCCCATAAACTCTCATTCCTAGCATGAACAACCTCATTTTCAAAGGCTAAGTCTTGGCCTCAAATGTACATCCCTTCAAGACATGTTATTAGATAACTTTAAGAATTTACAATCTTTTATGTTAAATCATTTTTCTATTAAAAAAGACTTTTTGGGTTCTTTTCATGATTCACATGAATGATCCCAAAATAGCATCTTCATTCCAAAACTTTATTCCCTTGGACAATGATGTTAAAACATGCTTTTTTTAACTATTGAGATTAAACCTTTCATAGCCAAATCAAATGCTTGATTGAGTGGAAACTCTTCATTTGTATCATAAAAAAAAAACTTTTGTTTGAGCAAGTCATTCCCATGCTTTTCCATATGTAACATTCACTTCTCTATTTTGAGCTTCTCCTAGTCCTTTTTCTTGTCAATGGAGCATGTGTTTCTTCTTGTGCGGTCTTGTTTAAAACAAGCTTCATTTTATGATGATGCCCCTAAAAATGAATTATATAAACTAAGAAATGTACTCTTTGATGAGGAAATACTTTCTATGTGCTCAAAGAGCAATACAAAAGCAAAGTCTATGTTTGAAAAGGTTTTGTTCCATACTCCTTTTATGTTGAAAATTAAAAATGATTTTTTAACTTCTTTTAATTCTAGTCCACTTAGCATTTTATGCATTATGATGGCATAATGTGGATGAGAACTTGTTGAGGACAATGAATTCTCCATCTTTTAAATAAAATTAAATCAATTTCATTTTCGTTTTCTTCATAATGGAATTTCATAACAATACATTTAAAACCTTTTATCTTGAATGAAGTTTCATTTAAACATTGAATCTCTAAAAACTAAATGAAATTCAAAATTTTGACGTTATGAGTATCCAAGACATTAATCCTAATAAATGAAATCATCATAAACAAAACCTACCATATTGATGTTCCATTTTTATTTTTCCTAAATTGCTACTTATTTGTTCTTTAATTTCGGCCATCGATTTAGCTAATAACGTTCTTTTGGTGGGCCTTTCACTTACGTCGAACAAAAATACAGGATCCTGACTTTCGACGTTTGCGATATTCGTAATCGCATCTCGAGGTTGCGATGTCAAATAGTGCAAGTCTGACAAGGCAGTTTTCAATATCTTACAAAAAACCACCTCGTCGGACAAGCGCGTCACTCTTTCTCACCCTAAGGTTCTTGTCTATGAGCCACAAGTGAACCGAATAAAAGGGAAGAACATTCTACACACGAGATCATAAAAGGAATTTTTATGAAAAAGAGGGATAAAATATGTATCCCACTGGGAGTTTTTTTTTCCATCCGATGCATAGTATTGAATTGGTATATACATGATTCGAAAAAAACATTATCATTTTTGCTAAGGATCATTGAAAAAAAATCATATCAAATTTAAGTATCAGAAGGGTATTTGAAAATCTACTTGATCAAAATATCCCATATTGGCTTCCACAAAGGAGTACTAAGTATGCCTAGGTGAAGCATATCATTTCATTATTGAATGAAACCTTCTTCTAACTTCCACAAATGTTATCATATGTGTTTCTTTAAGCTTGGCTTATTTCTTCTAAAACTTTGATCAAAAAATGAACAAATATAACTTTGAATGTAATGCCTCATCACTCACAAATGTTTTTTTACGTTAATTAAACCAAAAAGTACAAAACAATGATACCAAACATTATTTTGTTAACATTCACGCAACCCAAACTTCATAAGGACAATTCTCTTAGATTTCGATCTATTACACTTGGCTCTTTACATCGTTTTCATGTGTAATGTGATGTCCTTGTCACATTACCTTCAGGTCAAAGAATGTATACTCTCCTTGAAGATGCTCGGTAATAGAAACCCACTTCTCTTTAATGGGTCTTTATTCTGTTAAGAATATTTTTGAAGTATATTTAGAACCACTTAACGTGTCTCACAATCATTCTAAACATTTCTAATATAAAGGCTTCCTCACTTTGTTACGTGATTTTTGGTATACTATGGCCGTAATCATCTCTTTGGGGTAAAATCTAGACGTTAAACTTCTTCATTCCGATTCGCCTTGAGAAAAATCTGTGGTTGTTACCTTTGAACAAAATGTATTATAAACTTTCAAACTATTTTTAGCCAGAGCATGATGTAATGTTATTGTGCTTGTAATTATTACGTATCCGATATTCTTTTCTAAAGAACACAAAAAGGACGTTACCTATGTTAAATTCATTATGAGCATCATAATACTCATGCCATTCTGTGAAATGTTTGTCTTCGTACCCTTTTTTTCACTGAATGTAACTTCACAATGAAGCTTTCTATATTGCTTCCGTAATCATTAACATTCATGCCAATCTTAGTGAGGTATTCTTTCATATTGTTCTATATAAGAAAGGGTTTGATTTTTCCAAACTCATTTTAACTCAAATTCATGCATTTGATTGTACCCACCCTATTCTCACTAATGCTAGTTTGTTTTTCCAGTGCAAAAAACTTTCATATACTTTCTAACATATGTTTGGTAGAGAAAACAAAATGATGTGAGGATCCAATAATGATACATCCTTTTCATTGAATATTAGCTTGTAGTTTACTGTATATCTTTTCTTGAAGTTGAAAGTCATTCTATTCAATCTTTGAAATTTATTTCATTTTTCATAAAACTTATGATATGGTTATAATGTATCAAATTTTTCTAAAGTAAGAATTCTACTTTTTGATTTTTTATGAATGTTAAAAAATTGTTCCATCGAATTAAGAGGTAGTAAAAAATGTTTTAACCCCCGTTGCATTAATAATTGTTATGCTAAGTTTCATTTAAGTGAAAATGAATATTCTTAATCATGAATATTAATAAAGGTGAACATCTATATGGGTACAATATACGTATTGTGAGGGATTTAAATAAATGTTTGTATCAGTTTAAATCATGATGAAATAATCACTATGTGAAACATATAGAAACTTAAGAAGGAAAAACAAAACGTTTGCTAGACTAAACATTTATGAAATTCAGGCCAATTTGGTTGATAGAATAAAGCATTTCTTTGGGAAAATGTTTGAATAGATAAGCTAGCATCATTAAACAGGGACATATGAACGTTTGAAATATCGATGAAAGCGTGTTTAGTTGTTAAGGTTGAGATGTGCATGCAACATTTCGTGTTTTTGAAATAAAAACAATGATTTAAACCCCTTATGATGTCATGTGGAATTTCATATTCAAGCGTTGTCATAATTCAAAATATTATCAATAATTTTTTATTTTTATTATTGTATCACTTTAACATAGAGTCAATCCACCATTTGAAATCTGAAAAATTATTAGTATGCAAATCAATATTCTTGCAAATTTCATTATCCTACTGTTCAACCCGTTTTAAGTTCAAGAGGAAATGCATCCTCAAATTTTTACTTATGAGTACGAAAAGGCCTTGCTTCTAGGTTGTGTATTTTTTTTCCTTTGTAAGGGGACTTTAATCAGAGAAACAAATCAAAAAGGTTGTTATTGAACTTGGACTTAAGGAAAACTGAGATCTATTTGGGGGTCATCCGCATTTATGTAATGGCAGATGAGATTACCCTTTCTGATTCTGCCATCTACCACTTCTTTTATGTAGTGGCAGAGGTATATCTCCTTTTGGTTTACAGGTTTCTCTTGTTTGGACTGTGTGGTATTTCATTTTCCTTCAACCACTTTGGCCTCCTCTAAGACTCACCCTCTACATGTTTTTTAAGATGGGGGCCTCATTGAAAGGCTCTCCTTGTAGGGAGGTTACCCTCTAGATGAGGACTTCGTCTTTCCCTGCACCCTCTTGTACTTCTCCTCATGCAAGGGTGTTGGAGGAGGGTGGTTTTCTTAGCATTAACGGAAGTTCATCTTCTTGACAAGGATGACCTCCCTCTTTTACCCTTTGTGTCATACACACCCCTTATCTCATTTGCACTCTTTCTTTTCTCCCTTCTCACTTTCTTAAGTTGGTGATGCCAAGGAGGGAGTGAACTAATAATTTGACATTGTCTCATGTTTCGTTCAAATAATAATATTCTAAAAACATGACATGATGTAAAATGTATTATATGATGACCTTAATAGCGAGGAAAAGGTGAAAATCATTTTTATACCCTTTTCATGTTATGAATATTCGATCATTATTATTTGGAAAGCATTATAATCTTCATAAGATAATTCTTTCAATAGAAATGTATAATTAGTTTTTTCCTCTTAGAATATTTGAAAATTTTGAGCTTCATGAGAAAAAGTTGTTATTATATAGTTTTCCCTTTAAGTTGTTAACATTTGGACATTCGTTGGAAGTTTGATCATCATGTGTTTCGCTTTTAAACCTTTGTCAGTTATGTTCACCCCTGAAGAATAAGAGTGTTAATTTGCGAGGGGGGGCTGAATAGATCGGATAACCATGAAACACAATGCCTGAAACTCATCCTCCCATCATCGGTAAAGAAGAACCTAAAAAACCCAGAAGTGTGCTCGCTTGCAGCATGTGTTGACGTCTGAGGTTAAAATGAGTGCATGAGGACGTCCCTCCCTCGTGATCAAGTTGAAACTTTTTTTCATGTTTTTATGCATTGTAATGCATTCTTTCAACATGAAAACATATTCTAAGCCCCAGCCCCACTTATATTCGGGGTTTTTGGGGTTTTAGCTTTGCGAGGGCTGTTATTGGGCCCCGCGATAGCGGATCACAGCCATGCAAGACATAGGGAGTCTTGAATTCACGTCAAACTCCGGAGAATCTGTCCCTCACTAGTATCTAACACACTTCAACAAAGGGTTTTTGTGATATTAGCGGGGGGTGCCACATGACGCATTTTCAACATTTCATGCGGCCTTGCCATGTATTTTCTTGGCTTATCTTTGTTGCGAGCGTGACGGTAATGGCGGCCGATGGGCAGCTAGGTTCTTTCTGCTCGACGACGGGTGGATGAGCTATATATCTTATTCTGAAAACGGGGTAGATGCAAGATTCGTTTGCTTAACATCGGCGACTGTCTCCCGTGCATTGCTTCGAGCGAGGTGTTGCCGCGATCACGACGATGCTCAAACGTGAGCGGGAGCGGGAGCGCGAGCGCTGAAATCGCGATCGCTGCATCTCCCTCGACCCGGATGAACAGAGAGCTTGGCCTGGCAATGCCTTCCCACTTGTCACGGAAGAGCCACCCAATCGCCTCGACCGTGGGAGTCGGTGACAGGCCTGCGTCAGACGACACAAGCTTCCAGGACGGTCCCCACTGCAAAACGCGTAAAACGTACTTCAAGCGAACATGAACCAGCTGCCATTCCTCTGGCTGTCACGGCCTAAGGTGAGCAATGAAACATGCCGAGGTGTTTAAACAGGTGGCAGGGGGATTAAGCGTCCGGGTAACATGATTCATGTAGGCAGGTGTGCTTCATTTGGATATTAATCTATTGAAAGAGCCCTACAATGGAGCTTTGTTCCCATATCAATAAATTTCAATGAAGTTTAGGCTAGAATAAGGTGGAATGAAAGGAGAGCAAGGGCGACTTTGTAAGTCGCCCCCATTCTCGCTCCACCATGTCTTAGACGCCTCCATTCTGAGGAAAATGGCTAGGTCGCCCCCATTTCATAAATTCATGGCCATTTTTCCCCCAGTTTTTGTGCTCTAGGGAATTATAACTACGACGCTCAGTATGGATTATCGACGACTTGCCCCCACTTTTCAAAAGTGGGGGCAAGGCATCATTAGCATTTCATATCCCATTTTGATGAAAATCAGTATCAATCAAAACCTCCCGTACATTGTTCTGAACACCATGTCCGCCGTGTCCGTCGTCCATACTTGGTCGCTGAAGTCAATGGGATGTTTACAAGTTGCGGAGTTGACGACGGATGTTCGCAATATGACTGTAAATTACCCTATTTTCTGGTATTCATAACTGGAAAGTATCCCGTTTGTTTATGTTCCGCGCAGCTTCCGGGACGGAAGCCTTATCTTGCCATCCCTTCTCACGCTATGAACAGCGCAATTGTTCGTCATGGACAAGTGCATTTCCTGGTGGCCCCGCGTACATATGAATACTAAACCTTATAATTGTCAATGAATCTAGTCCACGGTCACCGTGGCCACGGTGGCATGAACTTTGACCAATGTGTGGACGCCTATGGTCCAGTATGCTAAACTCCCCTCCCCCCCCCCCCTCTTACGTCCAACCATGGTCGAGTCATGTTACTCCGCGCCCTGCAGCTGGTATGGGTCTCCGACGCCCGTCATTCTACGTTGCATGTTGCATCGTTGACGCCCAGGCAGCCTGAATGCCCGTCCCGCTCTTGCGTAGTTGCCATGGCGCTGGCTGACATCCTCGCACCCGGTGAGTCTGGGTTATGGGGGCATGGTGCATCTTTTATCTCTGTTTCTATGTCCAATATGCCCTCATTCTGGCCTCATGGTAGCTCCAACGTCGCTCGGTTCGCCAAGCGAAGGCCGGCAAACCGTGTACGCCCCACGTACCGATCGCAGGCAACTTTCGCCTGGCTCCCACTACCTCGATCCCCTAACTGCTGAGCCAATCGTCAATTATGTTGACCTTAAGCACGTGCGGTCATTCGATGAGTGGGACATGAGAGAGCGCGACAAATGGGAGAAGCAGCAAGAAGCTGAATTGTTGGCATCTATGACCCCCGGATCCCCCGACCCGTGACCTGTCACATGCAAAAGTCGTAGACCAGTGCGGGCCCGTCTCGAACAGTACTACCCTCCCAGTGGTACGTGGTACATCCGAGGGGCCTCCCGTCATGGCCCGTCCCATTTCTGATCTACGGTGTCTGCTAGGAGAACGGTCAACGACACTTAATGCGGAATCGCATAAAGAACACCGCCCACCCCGCAAACTGATAGTACTCTCGCACAATCGCAAGCGCCTGTTGTCAAATGTGAAGCAACAGTCCCGCATGTATGTACACTTGGACTGATTTTGTCGCTCATGCAAGCCCCTCTCATGACGATGACGATGGAGATGGTGCGCAGTTCCCGGGTGGCATGGAGTTTCAGACGATGGAAGACCGCCGATGTGCCATCGAAGATTGTGCTACCTAGGAGCGCTTCCCGTTGAAGTGGGAGAGGTCAGAATCCGACCGAATTGTTGTCCGCTGCCACAACCGCAAAAGCTATGGATGCCCGTGGGTAATCTGTGCCCGCATGTCAAGCAAGTCGCATAGCAGCATGGTCTCATCATACGTGGAGGGGCATAAGTGCACCCCAAGCCAGACGAAGGGGAACCAAGCGCGCACAACCAAGTGGGTCCTGCGACATATCCGGGACACGGTGACCCGAGACCCAACCACGAACGCCAAAGCCTCGCGCGCAGTCGTCGAAGCTGTTACACACGAGAAAGTGGGCTACAATGTCATATGGAGGGCACGTGATAAGGCCCAAGAAAAATCATGGGGGATAAGTCTACCTCGTGGGCTCTCTTCCCCACGTACTACGTTGAGATGAGTCCTCCCTTTATGTACCGGTATGTTGGCATGCATATGCTTTTTGTAAGTTGCGAGATTCATTGTGGGACTTATTGCTTACACACTTGCAGCTGGTGCGGGTTAATCCTAACACCATCGCCGTTGCGGAGTAGAAGGCTAAGCAGTTTCGTCGATGCTTTGTGACGCCTAGTGCTTGCCGCAAGGCCTGGCCTCACGTGCGTCGCATCGTGATGCTTGACGGTACGTTTCTCAAAAATTGGTATAAACAGGGGCTTCTCATCGCCCAGGTTTTTGATGCAAACAACAATAGTGTGCCCATGGCCTACGCCCTTGCCATCATGGAGGATGAAGATACGTGAGCTGGTTTCTTCTCCAGCTTTCTAACGCATGTTCGACCTTACGCAAAGGCGGCACCACCATCATCAGTGACCGGGATGCACATCTCTTGACAACGATGTCGAAGCTCCTCCCGCGTGCCAACCACAAGTACTACGCATTCCACATCAAGGAGAACATCTGGGTGACATACATCAAGACAGCAGCAGACATCTTCTGGCAGTTGGCACACACGTACGAGCGAGAGGAATACGACGAGCTCAACATGGAACTGATGCAAACCAACCAAAGTAATGCACGCTACGTGTTTGGCGATGGCAAAGGAGGGATCCGGTTGCGTTGCTGGAGCCGCTTCCACAAACAACCGGCCTGTGGCGGGCACACCACAATCAATGCCGCACAGTTGCTCAACACACGGATCATCGAGGCTAGGACGTTGTTCCCGCTCCATTACTTTGCCAGTCTTTACCCCTCTATACAGAATTTGTTTGCAACGCGCCAAAAGCTGGCACACGACATCAACATGGGCAACGAGCAGGAGTGGACGTGGGTGACCACCCCCAGAAAGGCACTTCACCATAACTGCTCGGTGGCACAAGACGACACGGTGATGCACACCGGGAACCTAATGGGTAGGGTGACAAGGAGCAGAGGTGTACCACGGCAGGTGGACTGCAACATGCTTAAGTGCAGTGGTGGCCGCTACCAGGAGTTCGTCATCCCGTGTGTGCACGCGTGTGCAGTGCTGCTGGAGAACAGGGTGACCCCTAACAACTATACCGACATGGCGTACAGCATCGCCGCATGGGAGATCTGCTATGGCCACCCCATGCCAGGCATGAACGTGAGGGCGTTGAAGTAAGTGCCGCCGGAACCCGTGCGTGTGTGGGACCTCCGGGGACCCGGGTGGTAGGCACCAGGCGTGCGTGGAGTGGGCCGTCCTCAAGGCAAATGCAAGAGGCGGGACGAACTACTGCGTGCAAATCAAATTTGTGGTTGGTGTGGCCAGAAGGGCCACCCGAAAAAAAGCTACCTTAACCCACCCGCGCCAACACCGGCACAGATTGCTGTAACATGTGCGGCTGACCTGCAAGCAGAGCAGGTTGCAGCAGCCAATGGGGTTGAAGATGCTGCAGGTGTTGTTCTTACATGCCCCATGGCCACTGCTATGGATCAACGGACACGTTGGGCATGCACTCCTCCCTTGGAGTAAGTCCCCCAAACCTTGTTCGCGGTGTAAGTCCAAGCGAGGCATCAGAAGTGAAGCGCAACGGATAGCATGTTGGAGACAACAAGTTCTACGATCAAGTCGAAAAGTGCGCACGAAGGTTTTATAACCTTCCTGTACAAGGGAAGTTTCTTAGACATTTCTCCATGCATGAGGAGGATGTGCAACTTGGCGGTCAGTGGATGCGCCAATTGGCAAGCAGGTGAGGTGGTGTGGAGTGGCCACCCCAAAAATGCCACTACCCACACACTTGGAAGCCAAGCCTAGGACTATGTGTATCAGGCTCATTCCTCACTCTAATTGCACAATATGACCTTAGATGCTCCTCACAGAGTTGTCCAACTAAGGAAAAGTATAAAGAAGGCACTGGTTGGTCTAAGCCCAAGGGGTTAGTCTTTGACTAGCACCTCGCACGAAAGTGACCAAGCGTTAAGTGGACACAATTACTTGCAAGTGGTTGTCTAGGAATTGCTCCGTGTGGAACCATGATCCTGAGGGCGATATCTTCTCCTAGATGAAATGCTAGGAGCGGACGGCAGGTGCTATTGTGTCGGCCCTGTTTTGTAGTCTATTTGCCTCAGGCCGGTTGACATAGAGTTATGGGCCTACACTGACCAGTTGTAAGGTACGCTTCACTCAACTGTGGTACTCTCTCTCGAGGTGCGCACATCAGCTTCATCAGCTCCATGAGCTCCATTTGCTTCATCAGCCCCAACGGCTGGACTTGCACCTAGCATATAGGACAAGCTCTGTCCTTGGAGGCACGACCCTTTAGTCCCAACCAGGAAAAGCTCTGCCCTTGGAGGCAAGACCCTGGGTGTGCCAGTGTGATCTGTCTTCTCTGTTGGCAAGTAAACATCGGCTGGAGGGGTAAGCAACGGAACTGCACCTTTAAACCCGTAGCAGACATCAGCTAACATTAGCCTACATCAGCCTCAACATAGCAGAGACGAAGATTGCGGAAAAGGGCAGCCAAAATGGATGGCCAATCAGGAGCAGTGGGGGCTGCCACAGGGTAGTCCTCAAACACAATAGGGGTTGCCGCAGGGCAGTCCTCAAACTCAACAGTGGCTACCACAGGTTAGACCTCTAGAGCAACCGTGAGTGCTACCGCACTGCCGCAAGGTCTCGGATCTTTCAGAGGAATCCCGATCTTTGAGGGTAACGACTTTCCGCTCTGGAGATGGCATTTCAAACTGGCAATGAAAGTGCGCGGCTTCATCAAGCTTCTAAAAGGAGAGGAGCAGGTTCCTGCAGTGGGCTCATCGGAGCACAAGGCATGGATGGAATGGAATGTTATTGTCATGTCTTTCCCAAGCAACGCGATTGCTAAGATGTATGTTCCCATCATTGCCGGGTACACGCTAGCTTCCGAAGCTTACGAGAAGATCAAGCGCGTGCACTAATGCACCTTCCTCGCAAATAGATTATTCATCCTACAACGGCTGATCAACATGCGGGTGAATGAGGGCAAATCAATCCCTGATTTCCTACAAGAGTTTGAAGGACTCCTTGGCAAGGCTCGCCAGATGAACTGGGACATTGAAGAAAACATGAAAGCCATGATCCTCCTCATGACGCTACCAGAGAGCTGGAGCCAAATGATCACCGTCATGGGTGGTTGGAAGGAGGATGACCTGATGTGCATGAAAGTGTCCGAGTACGTGCAGAACGAGGCCATGCACCGTAGCGGAAGTGAGGCTAACTTCTCAGCCTATGCCACACCCTACGGTGGCCGCGAGAGCAAAGGGTTAGCCTCTGGTCAGAATGGTGGCAGCGGAAGTGGTGGTGGTGGAGGCAACAATGGCAGCAAGGCTCCCAAGCGATAGGGCAACTGTCGCAACTGTGGCAAACGTGGGCACTGGGCAAGAGAGTGCAGGTCACCAAAGAAGGAAGACGGTGGAAGCGGTGAGAACAAAGGCAGCAAAAAGGGTGGCGAAGAAGCCACCAACATGATTGCACAGAGCACGCCTCCGGCAAAAGGAGCGGCACTGCTCAGGCCAGGAGCTTTTGGGCTCGACTCCGGCACGGACCATCACTCTAGCAACGATCAGGCTGGATTTGTTTCCATCGGTCCCACCGAGCGGTGGTTCAGATGCAAAAACGGCAGCATTGTGAACGCAAAGGGTGTGGGAGACAAGGTGGTGAGCATGAGCCTCAATGGTGCGGAGAAGGATCGACGGTTACGTGACATGGTCTACATGCCCTTGTTTGCGGCAAACCTCTTGCCCGTGCCAAAAACAACGGACAACAACATGACGGTGGTGTTCACGGAGAAGAAGGCGGTCATAGCCATGAACGAGGACATCAAGATCCTCTACGCCAATAAAGATCTCGTGGCACGGGTCCCACGGGTTGACAAGCTCTACGTATTGCAGACAATGGCAACAAAGAGCTCAGAAGATGAGGGTCATGCGGGTGTAGCGGATGCACTGGTCTCGGCACCAACGCAGGAGAGCACACCTACAGAAACTAAAAAAGTATCCTCTGCTGTAAAGGACGAAGACGCTGATCTGTGGCATAGACGCTTTGGGCGTGTTGCAAACAGCACGCTCCAAGCCATCCAACAACAAGAGCTGGTTCACGGCATGGATGGTTGCAAGAAGGATGCGGTTGGGTGTGGCAGCCTGTGTGAACCTTGCCTCCAAGGCTAGACCAAGGAAACACGCTTTGAGCGCAACGGTCGTCGCACAGAATCAGCCCTTGACCTGATTCACATCGATGTGTGCGGACCCTTTCGCACAACGTCAAACGGTGGTAGCAAGTATTTTCTGATTTTCATCGACGACCACAGCTGCGAGGTGTGGATCTTCTTCCTCAAAACCAAGGGAGAGGTCAGAGAAAAGATACAGTAGTTTGTCGCCATGGTAAAGCGACAGACTGGAAAGAAAGTCAAAGCAATACGAAGCAACAACGGCGGAGAGTATGAAGCATGCAAGAGCTGGTTGCGGCAACACGGGATCAACCACCAGCCCACAACTCCCTACACACCACAAAGCAATGGTGTGACCGAGCGGATGAATCAGACCATCCTCGGCATGGTGCACAGCATGCTCTTCGATGCAAAACTTCCACCTCGCTTTTGGGCCGAAGCGATAAGAATGGCATGCTACGTTGTCAACCTGACTCCTCCCTCTGCTCTAGGCAGGTACGACAAGAAAAAGGGTAAGCAACAGATGATGCCACAAGAAGCATGATCAGGGAAGAAGCCGGATGCATCACACCTAAATGTCTTCGGCTGCACCGCATGGGCAAAGGTTTAGGCGGGAGAGGGTGGCGGCAAGCTAGATGCAAGAGTACGAAAGTGCGTGATGGTGGGCTATGAGACAGCCCACAAGACCTACCGCCTGTGGGACCTAGCAGCAAGAAGACTCATCACCAGCCGGGACGTGACCTTTGACGAGAGGAAACCAGGCAAGGAAGAGGTGCTTGATCCCACACAAGCTCCAATACAGGGAGAGTGGTTGGTGCTCCTGGAGTCAAGAGATCAAACTCCCAAAAACTGGCAAGTGGTGCCAGTGCGGCAGGCCATGAAGAAGAGTGTTGTGGCAGGGAGAGCCGCTGCACAGGCTAACGCAAGGGTGAGCTCCGACATAAAGTCAGAGGTGTCCGAGGCCTCTCAAACCAGCTCTGAGGCCAGTGGCTCTTCAAAAGAAGAAAACTTAACTTCAGGGCAGCCAGCAGCACAGGAGCAACAACATTGCGAAGATCCACAAGCAATGCAACATCGCAGCACACGACAGAGAAAACAAACTCCAAAGTACGAGGCTGACACCGGAAGCTGGACTGGACTGAGCTGGTCATGTTTGGCTCAGGGAGAGCCGCTCACCGTGGCTGAGGCGCTGGCAAGGCCCGATTCGGCCAACTAGAAGGAGGCGATGGACAGCGGGCTTGCGTCCATCGTAGAAAATGGCACATGGGTGCTGGTGGACAGACCCGCTAACACTCACGTGGTGGGCTGAAAGTGGGTGCTCAGGTTGAAGGGGAAGCGGGATGATAGCATGGACAAGTACAAGGCAAGGGTCGTGGCGAAAGGATTCTCACAGTGCACATGATCTGAGTACGATGAGACCTTCGCACCGGTCGTCACGTTTGCCTCCATCAAGTCCTTGCTCGCCGTCGCTACCACCAAAGACCTTGAGATCCACCAGATAGATGTGAAGACAGCCTTCCTTTATAAGAAGCTCGTCAAGGAGGTGCTGATAGAGGTACCGGAAGGTTTGAAAGCACCCGAGGGTAAGGTGTGCAAGCTGGTGAAGGCGTTGTACGGGCTGAATCAGGCCCCACAGATTTAGTACAAGGATATGGAAAGCTTCATGGCTGAGATCTCCTTCGCACACCACAAGAATGATCCCAGCGTCAATGTGCGGGAGGAAAAACGTGGCTTGCTGCTCGTTGCGTTGTATGTGGATGATCTTATCATGTGTTCTTCCTTGCAGGAGGCCATTACATACCTCAAGAAAAATTTGGCCAGTAGGTTCAAGATGAAGGACATGGGACCTCTCGGGTACTACCTCGGCATAGCCGTTCACAACAACCACAAAGCAGGCGTCATTGAGCTCAACCAGACCAAGTACATCATGGACGTCTTGAAGCGCTACAACATTGAGGACTACAAACCCGTCAGCACTCCCATACCCTCTGACTTCAAGCTCACCTCCTCCAAGTCACCAAGCAACAAGGCAGGCCGGAGGGAGATGCAAAAAACTCTGTACCAGTCTGCCATTGGGAGCCTCATGTATGTGATGGTGGGAACATGACCTGACATTTCTTATGCGGTGGGTCAGGTGAGCAGGTTTGTGGCTAACCCTTGGCCAAAACATTGGCAGGCCGTGAAGCAGATTTTTTGCTACCTCATAAAGACTCGGCACGTGGGACTTCGGTTTGGAGGTCTAGAAGGATCACACTCGCTGCAAATGACATGCTACAATGATGCGGGACTGGGGAGGGCGGATTGACGATAGGAAGTCCACCTCAGGGTTTGTCTGTCTTTTCAACGGTGGTGTGCTCTCGTGGGCAATCAGGAAGCAGGATTGTGTCTCACTTTCTACTACTAAGGCAGAGTACATTGCACTCTCTGAAGTGTGCAAGGAAACACAGTGGCTTTGCAGTTTGCTTGATGAGATCAAGGCACCACAAGAGGAAGCAACGGTCATCCGCATGGACATCCAAAGTTCCATTGCTATGGCAGAGGACGACATGATCTCCCGGCGTACAAAGCAAATCAACATTCGATACCACTACTCACGTGACCTTGTTGCCAAGGGTGTCGTGGAACTCAAGCACGCCGCAACCAAGAAAATGCTTGCAGTCTTCTTGACAAAACTGCTATATAGCAACTTACATGTTGCAGGTGCTTGAGGAGTCGACGTGGTGGATGCAAGAGATGAGAACTAAAGACCAAGAAAGCTGACGTGCACAACACAACACAGAGCTACTGGTTCTTGCGGAAGAAAACTACCATAGTAGGTGGCCTAAGGTGCAAGGGAGAGATTGATGTTCTTGTATCCCCCATGATCACTGCTATGGCTTAACGGATAGGTTGGGCATCCACTGCTCCCTTGGAGTTAGTCCCCCAAACCTTGTTTGTGGTACAAGTCCAACCAAGACACCAGAAGTGTAGCGCAACGAATAACATGTTAGAATTAGGGACAACAGGTCCTGCAATCAAGCCTTGATGTGCGCAGGAATGTTTTTTGACCTTCCTGCACAAGGGAAGTTTCTTAGACATTTCTCCATGCACGAGGAGAATGTGCCATTTGGCGGTCAGTGGATGCGCCAATTGGCGAGCTGGTGAGGTGGTGTGGAGTGGCCACCCCAAAAGTGCCACTATCCACACACCTTAGAAGCCATGCCTAGGACTACATATACTAGGCTCATTCCTCATTCTAATGACACAATG
Source organism: Penium margaritaceum (assembly GCA_023375785.1). Lineage (NCBI taxonomy): Eukaryota > Viridiplantae > Streptophyta > Zygnematophyceae > Desmidiales > Peniaceae > Penium > Penium margaritaceum. Next base: position 210,362 of record SZWC01002374.1, read on the forward strand.
TGGCCTTAGATGCTCCTCACGGAATTGTCCAACTAAGGAATTGTATAGAGAAGACACTGGTTGGTTTAAGCCCCAGGAGTTAGCATTTGACTAGCACCTCGCGCGAAAGTGACCAAGTGTTAAGTGGACACAGATACTAGCAACTGATTGCCTAGGAACTGCTCAATGTGGAACCGTGATCCTGAGGTTGATATCTTCTCCTAGCTGAAATGCTAGGAGCGGATGGCAGGTGCTATTGTGTCGTCCCTGTTTTTAAGTCCGTTTGCCTTTGGCCGGTTGACAGCAGGGGCCATCATTGATGCAGTAGACATGGAAGCTGATCAAAGTGCACGTACTGTTGCAATGAATACAGGGGCAACGACTGAGGTTGAACATGTGGACGGGGACCTAACACAAGAGCAGACGGCAAAGGGTGAGGGACAGGGGGGGGGGCGAGGAGGAGGATGAGTACGTGGAGGATGGTTCGGAAGAGGAGGGAGACAACCAGGTCATAGTCGCCAGGCCCGCTCTAGTGGATAACCAAAATTCAGAATAGACAGATTCAGAGACTTCAGAAGAGGAGTACGACCCAGACAAAGAGACTAGGAGGGAAAGGCATGAGGCATAGGAGGCTGCTTTCTGTCGTGATTATGCCATGGTCCGCGAGCTAGTTCCTGAGATGGGGCTGCCGGACCTTGACCGGAGCTGTGTGAAAGTAATATCTTCATTAATGTTGCACACAAACCCTAAGCATTGCCATTATGTATTGCACAGTACATGACTGAACATACCATGTGCACAGTTTACCATCGTACCGACTAGTTTTCCTTCGTTGTGTGATTGCAGATGCAGAAGGCTTTTCTACTCATGCGTGTCCAAGCATCCTCAAGTTCAAGATCACGAAGCACCAGAAGGAGACTTTCTGTTAGGGGGTGGTTTAGGTTGTAGCGTTTCAATGTGGGGGCAAGTGAACATGGTGAGACATCACGTGGCCAACCAGAGGAGGTATTTTATGATGCTGTACAGTGTGGAGATGCCTGCCCATGTACAGCTTGCGATGTGATCCGCAGGGTCCATAAATTGCCGGTGTATGTGTAAGAGTGGATTGCCTCGTGTGACCTCTCTCCATTGTACTTCATGTGGAAATGAGGCATTGCTACTTACTCACATTTGATGTTTGTATTGCTTGTAATTTTATAGCATTATTCTGTATAAATGTGGGAGACAAGGAGATGGAGAAATGCAAGTAGTAGATGAAATGAGGAGGTTAAATAGATAGCCAAAGCTTACTCTCGTGTTCTTCTTAATGTGAGTATGCTGTTGTTGCAAACACCAAGTACTTCTTACATGTGTGTCATGTATGAGTTACGTGTTCACCATAAGTAGGGATCCCTACAAACATCACCCAATGTAAAGCGTCGTTACACAATATTTTGAAAATCATGCGTTCAGATTGCTGGATACAACAATCCATCTACAATCGATGTACTAGGATATTGAATGACAAGGCATAGCCATAAGTTTGGTAACATTATTGGGAAAAGAAAAGTACGTAAGAACATACAAACGATTGCTGTGTACTACATGCCTGATTGTGTGGAGTACTGGAGTATGTGTACTCCATGCCTATATGTATGGAGTACTAAAGTATGTGTACTCCATGCCCCCGGGCCAGTTTGTGGTGTCTAGGTACTCCAAACATGATTGTGGGTACTCCAGACATGATTATGCGGAATTCTTGGCACAGTGTAATGGAGTGTGGGTAGTCTCGACGTGATTGTGGGTATTTCAGACGTGATTATGCAGAATTATTTGCAGAATGCACTGGAGTGTGGGTACTCCAGATATGATTGTGGGTACTCCATAAATGATTATGCAGAATTCTTGGCACAATGTACTGGATTGTGGGTACTCCAGACATGATTGTGGTACTCTACACATGATTATGCAGGATTCTTGGCATAATGTACTTGACTGTGGGTAATTTAAATATGATTGTGGGTACTCCGGACATGATTATGCATAATTATTGGCACAATGTTGTGGATTGTGGTTACTCCAGACATGATTGTGTGAAAATGTATGGTCTTAAGCCAAAAACAAGTGCCATGTACAAAGGAATGGATAGAGTCCTTCACAAAGACTGTAAAAGGAGGGCATTAGACAAATGAAAATGTGAAGAGAAACTGACATGCCCCTTGAAACAGTGGGCAAAGTGGAGATGATTTGGCCAAAAAACAACAACGGTAACATGCGCAGGGGCCGCTACGGACTCGGTAGCTCAGTCCATACCCACGGCTCCCATGGCTCGGGAAAGTTTGGCAGACGACTACTCGGCATGGACATTTCCAAGTTCCATGCCATCTGTTCTGGAGTCACAGAAGGTAAGGCCCATGATGGTTCTTCATGGCCCAACTCACGCTCATGCTACATACTGGCCCCACTCCTCCTCAATGCAACCCATGCCCCATGAGCCGCCACAGGGTCCGCTACGCGTGTACCCCATCCATGATGTGCCGGGCCATTTGGACATCGATCAGTGTCCATATCTATCCAATGTGGAGTCAACACTCAAGAGTAAGTGGATACGTAGACAAGTAGACTGACAGAGAAGCACAGTAAGTACACACGATAGTACCTGTTTGTAGTGTGAACCAGTTCAACAAAGAGGTTCGACACTGGACCTCTTCATTGGTGCATGCCAGCGTTCAAGACGCAAACCCGGTCCAACTAGTTGTCCTATGTTTCGGAACATGCGGCTGCAATGTCGGACGGGTAGAATTAACCTGCACGTGTCCACGTGGAAACGGGCTACATGCATGAACTCTGCATCGCTGGCAACATGACATAGTCCTGTGACGCACAGTCCCATATCCCCCCAGGTGGGGCTACGTCGTCCTATTGGGTCGTCGTCCACTTTCGACGTGCATTTCAGAAGTGGACCAATCGTGCTCGACATATGGTGTAAGCAATGCCGCGTAATGCTATGTCATTTACGTACAGTTTGCAACAACAAACCCGAAATGAAATTGTAAACAAACGACAACCCTAAACCATGATGTTGAGCTGCAAAATCAAGGTCTTATCACGTTCTTACAGCGATAGTGTGGTTGGCTGGCGATGATGTACATACGAGGCTCCACCGACGTCGACATCCCTAAACCCAAACCCTGTACTATTCGTTGAAGTAATGGGGGCAACGCAGCCATTATTCTCAGAATGGGGGCAACTTGGAAAAAAAAATTGGGACGACCTAGCCAGAATTTTTTTGAATGGGGTCGACGTAGCCATTTGTTCTCAGAATGGGGGCGCCTCAGACATGGTCCGCCAAAAATGGGGGCGATCGGGGAATTAGCCGGGAGAGCAAGCGTCCACACCATTTCTTTTACATCTCACTTGTGTATTTTAAGGAGATAAGCCATATCTGGTGGATTAGGGCATGCAAAAGGTTAGGATACGTTTTGGATCTAGGGGAGGGTGAGGTTGGGCTCATGTTTCTTGCCACATGAGGTAGAAATGTCGAGCCAATAATTCCTGAGAGAGAATGGTGAGCGAGTGGTTCCAAGGGGCCACAAAAGAGGTCCATCAGATCTGATGGCTGGTCACGGAAGAAATCTTGATCTCATTAGGAGTTGCAATGCGTGAGTTCCTGAAGCCTAAAGCACAAGAAAATCAAGGCATCAATATTGCATAGGGTTACGTCGTGTAGAAAACAACATAAGGGATAATGTCAGGAAATGGTAAATATAAAGAGTGAATTCTTTGTACATAAAAATAGAAGAGAGAGAGAGAGAGAGAGAGAGAGAGAGAGGGAGAGAGNATATTGCATAGGGTTACGTCGTGTAGAAAACAACATAAGGGATAATGTCAGGAAATGGTAAATATAAAGAGTGAATTCTTTGTACATAAAAATAGAAGAGAGAGAGAGAGAGAGAGAGAGAGAGAGAGGGAGGGAGTGAGGGATGGAGGAGGGAGGGAGGGAGGGAGGAGGGAGATATGTGAATGTTTTACGATGGCTACTTCTCTCACTATGTAATTAAATGAATCACATATCATAGGCATGGACTTTCTGAAATGGAACGCGCTCTGAGGGTTGCTTTGCGCACGATGTTGTACATAAATGTACGGTTTGATCACTAATATAATTGGTTTTGGCTCAACGGTAGAGTATATTGTCGAAAACGCTACAATGGAATTAGAGCTCGCGCGCTTGGGTTCAAATCCCTCGGCCAACTTGAAGTACAATACCACTTCAACGTCTTTCAATGGTGCTTGATAGGACACATAGGAGAGCAACATCGTCGAGACATGGGTCTCACATGCTAAGGGAAGCATGCCCTTTAGGACTGTAGCGTGGCAGACTTCACGATGGCAAGTTAAACGGTAAGAACACAAAATACAATGTGTTTTTGGCTCAACTGGTAGAGAAGTTCTTTGAAAAATGTTGCGTTTGTGTTAATTCTTTTGATTCATGTTTACAAGGAATATTTACACTTTTGATCTGTAAAAAAACTGTAGTGTGAGCACTTTTTGTTCTTAGGATACAATAAGGCTAGAGTAGTAGACTAACCTTTTCATGTACCACAACTCAGATTGTGTATCTTCAGTGAAGCTAGTCATGTCATTTTCATACAATGGTGTTGAATAGAGATAATGACCAGTCTCGATCTTGATTGTCTCCATTTTTTCTCGTCTAGTTGTCTCGTACGGCACGACACAACACAATTTTGATTTGCCTCATGCGAGATTAAACAAGACTACGATATGTTCTATGGCGTGCAAAATCTAGACAAGAATCTTGTAGCGCAGTGTAGTTCTCGCTTCTTTTTTTACCCCTACCATGTGTCTTAGGGCTGTAAGAACCAATGGTGCACTGGAGTGCTGCATAGTAAGCATAGAAAGCAGGCCGATCCATTGTGTTACACATTCTTCGGAAACGGTCATAGAGGTTCAAGAAGAACATCCAAAGTAAAATTAATGTGATTATTTTTTCCATGAACAAACCAACGAAGTTGTGACTCTTTCAGTATCTTCGTTTTGTAAAACGTTGTTGCCACATTGCCACAAATAGTTGATTTACTCTCCGTAATTTTTTTTAGCACCACATAAGTAGGTTACACACTCGGAACACCGGCTAGTTTTGGAGTTCTATGTGTCTAGTAATCCAGACCTGCTGTTGCCATGCGAGGTGGCTAAGGAGTAACATGTTATGTAGGGTTATTCCTTTTGAACTGAGGAGTTTGCTTAGAAAACGAGGTTGTCTAATATTAAAAAAAAATAAATCTCGCAGTCAAAAGTGAGGACCCCGTAAAGTTGGTGCATTCCGGCGGTTGGCTTTGTTATTCTTCTTGCCCCTCGCAATGGTGAAAAATGCAAGGTTTTTTCAAACATGAGCGAGACCAAGACGAGACGAGTAGAATGCAAATGAGTATGAGACCGAGATTTTCTTGTCCTCTGTACCTGGGATGTGACATCTCGTACTGAAGTGGACAAAGACGAGTTCGAGGTTGAGAAGTTCTGTCTCAATCTTGATTCAACAGTCCGAATTTCACATTGATTGGAAACTTCCATCGCCTCATGATATTCCCCATTCTCACTTTCCTTGCATTATTTATTTTTTACGTGGGGTACACATCCTACTTGTGTGGTTGAAGTGGGTTTGTTCTTCATAAGTTACAAGATGGCTCTAATTAGTGCGCGTAACTCTATAAAGAAATGAACAGGTTGTGCACACTCCCACGGAATCATGAGAGTGCTAACGAATTTAGATCTTTTGAAGGGCAAACTTGTCCGAGGCAATGACCTGATCAGTCGCCACCATGTACGGCAACGATGTAAACATTGGGGTATGGCGAGTGCCTACTTTCACAAGCTATCCCTTGAAGATGTGACGGTCCGTGATGACCATAGGATTGATCCGCTGGTTAATCACGTGAGCCCCAAGCTCCTCCTGATGTGAATGTCTATCCTCGTAGGCCGCCCTAACAGCAAGCTTTCGCGAGGCGATTCTTTTCTACAACGAGATTTTTTTTTGTATTGTCATCAAAGCATGTTCGATATGCCTCATGACCTTAACAACGCAGAAAAAAAATACAACCTGTGGGGTCAAATTCTCAATTTGAGCGCCGCCAATAAACCATGAACGAACAACTGCCACCAAAAAAAAAAAAAGTGCACGGCCAGAATCGTCGGGTGTCATAATGACCGTCCAAGTTAACCATGTTTGAGCTTCCGATGGGTCACGAATCAGATAGGCTCTACGACTAATGATCTTTCAGCAACCCATCACCTTGTATAAGGACAAAGTATTATCTGGCCAATTCATCCTTTTTAAAGGAATTTCAGTTTCTTGTCACCTTCTTTGAGTAAGCCATACTTATCACAATGGTATTGTTTGGTTCAAAGTTTGATAGAAAATTTTGCAAAAAGGTGAATCTGAAGGGTATGCCCTCCACAAAGATTGAAGAATAAGGATGAGATTGAGCTCAAATTTACATGGTACCACAACTTGGATGGAGGTGAATTCATGATAGAATATCTCTTTCTCAGAATGGTTCATGTAATGGAAATTGGTACAATAGTGTACCAAGATAACGTCATTGCATGGTAAGGGCCTTGCTCGTTGTAGAAATCATTTTACACGGTCTTATTATCGAACCATGCTTAAGTAACATTGGAGAATATTCTGATGAGTATGACCAGAAACCTTCGAACCAATGTCCTTTTGTAATGTATACCTTACATCACCTTCCCTTTTGCATTTCTCTAGCTCTTGTTGTATATTCTGGCAGAAAATTCCAGAAAACTTTTCTCCTCCGCAGTTTATGAACTAAGAGGACAGAGGTTACTACCAGGTTTGTTTTGTTGCTGAGGTAGCCCGTCAACCTCCCCCCCCCCTCCCCCTCAACCAGCCTCTCTGTGGGTTACAACAAGGGGCAAAAAAAGAACTTAGCAACTGGCCTCTTGTCCACCATATGACGCCTTTGTCATTCCAATATCCACACCCGTCAAGCTTGCATGCGTGATTGTGCCAACACTAGGCCATCGTTGGTTGGCGGTATCTTGTTGGACTGTGTTGCGTACAGCA